>CAJNJA010057031.1:0-24329 GCA_905231915.1 Symbiodinium necroappetens | reverse complement strand
TTAGGGCTTTAGGGTTTAGGGCTGAGTTTTTTGGGTTTTTGGGTTTCAGGTTTGAGGGCTTTAGGGTTTAGGGGTTTAGGGTTTAGGGCTTTAGGGTTTAGGGTTTTGGGTTTTTGGGTTTTGGGGTTTCAGGTTTGAGGGCTTTAGGGTTTAGGGCTCAGGGTTTAGGGTGTAGGGTTTTCGGGTTTCATGTCGGAGGGCTTAAAGGGTCTATAGGAGTTAAGGGGCTTTGGATTTTAGGGGCGTGGGATTTTGGGGTTTAGCGGAACCCGCATGAGACCGAAGCCCTGGCTCGAAATCCATCCCTAAACTCCGCACCCTCAGAAACCCAGATCCCAACGCCTGCCCTCATGTTTTAGGGTGCCCAGTAGTACCCTTTTGCCTTTTGTATTTTGGGGGTTCTCCTTATTAAAGCCGAATTTTAGGAAAAAAGGGTGCCCTTATTTTTTATTACTGGGGAACCTAGTATTAAGGTGTTGTTCATGTGGCTGCTCAGTTGTAGACCGCTTTAAGCCCTAAGCTCTGAACCTCTAAGCCCTAAGCCCTAAAAATGCAGGTAGAAGTGGTTCGGGGTCTGACTGTGCAGGGTATGTTTCGTGCTGCGGGCCTCAGGGCTCTGAAGACCCTCATTAAACCCTAAACCCCCCAAACCCCCGAAACTTCTAAACCCTAAACGCCTAAACTCCTGAACCCTAAACTCCTAAACCCTAAACCCCGAAACTCCTAAACCCTAAACCCTAAACCCGAATCTGAAAAAATCCTAGTACTCAGGGTCTGCGATGTAGACTGAAGAGGAAGCCTCGGCCAGAGGATACAGAGCTTAGGCCCGTGAATCAGGGTTTATGGGTTTAGGGTTTAGGGTTTAGAGGATTAGGGTTTAGGGTTTAGGGGTTTAGGGTTTAGGGTTTACGCTTAGAGGATTAGGGTTTAGGGTTTAGGTGATTAGGGTTTAGCTGTCGGGTTTAGGGAGAAATCCAGCGCCCTAATTAGGATGCCGTGCGTCTACGAAGCCCTGGTAGCATCGCGCGACGAGGAGACCAGAAGCATGGATTGGGCTCAGGGTGTCTTGTTAAGCGCTTAGTGTCTTGTTACTACTGTTGATGATATAAATCCTGCATTAGCCTAAGGACCCTAAACTATGGGAATTATGGTTTGTTCCTTATTATGGGTAATGCAGGATTCATATCATCAACCGTATGAATGTAAGTTCAGGCTCCATGGCTTAAAGCAGGATTGTTCAGTGAAACCCCTGATAGAAACCCTAAACCTTAAACTTTTTTTTGGGGGGGGGGAATATCTGGCGGTGACTTCAGGGTGGGTCGGAGTTCATGGGGACGTCGCTTATAGGCCTCCTGAAGATGGCTGCTATAGGTCCAACCTTTAGGGATTTTTGGCCTTGAAGGGCTTACCTCGACCCTAGAGAACCTACCGTTTTAGGGTTCCCTATCAATTGTTGTGATTTCTTTTGAGAAGTCCTTTCAAGGTTAGGGCGGGTAGGTAGGGTCTAAGATCGATTAGGGAGCAGCATGAAGATCATGGGGTATATAGGGTTTCGGGGCTTGCAGGTTTAAGTGCAGACTCAGGGTTTCGAGAGCTACACCACCTTGCAGCGTTTTTGAAGAGCTGTTAAGCTGTGTAGGCTCGACTGCGTAGGTGATAATTAGTCACCACGGCTGCCTGACAGTCCGTGTCGCTGACTGCATCAGATCTTTTGAGGCAGAAGATGCTGCAATCAAGCTATAGGGGCGTGAGATTTTGCAAAGAGAGGGGACACTGCGCCAGTCGTTGATTTCAACCTCGGACAAGTTCGGATTTCTGCATGGGGACATGACTTGCGTAGATGATGGCCACACATACTACACCAGGAGAAGCATCGGCACAGGGATCCACCAAGCTGTCGACAACACAGACCCCGAGCTCGAATCTAAAGCCTGCTCCATACGGGGTACACTGTTACTGTTCGTTATTCCGTCGCGTGTCATGGCATTTTCGTTGTATTCTCAACTGCTACTGGACCTCATCTTGGGCCCAACAACCCGGCACTCCTAAACCGAAAGCTTGTATGCCCTTGCCTTGAACCGGGGCAATCCCAAAACCGATTCGTGTGGACTAGTACTCTAGGGGCTTGGCTAATTGCCAATACTATTCCTTAGCGGTCCGTTTTTGACTTATACAAGGTTAAGCCCTATTCCAATCATTCATGCCCCATGAGCCGCCCCTGAGACCCTAAAGCCCTACAGCCCTAAAGCGCTAAAGCCTAAACTCTAGAACCCTATAAAGCCTTAAAGCCCTAAAGCCCTAAACCCTACACCCAGATCTTGGAAGCAAGCTACCAGCCTGCACGAGAGGCCTCACCCCACCTGATACTTACTCCAACAGTTTAGGGCTTTAGGGTTTATAGGGTTTAGGAAAGCTGCAGGAAAGGTCGTTCCCCTACAATCCCGCAACACGACCCTGACCTAAGCCTCAAACCGCCCGAAACCCGAGCCCCAGTCCCTAAACCTGATTAGAAGCAGGAAGACGAGACATGACAACTGAAGGAACCCTAAACCCTAAACCCAAAAACCCTAAACCAAGGAAGCCTGTGGACAGCCGAAAGGATCTTCGACGGTTAAACAGAGCTGTAATCTTCAACCCCGAACCCGGGATTCGGACCTCAAACTTCGAATGCAGGGTCTAGGGTTTAGGGTTTGGAGTGTAGGATTTAAGGGTTTAGGGGTTTAGGGTTACGGCGGCCAGGCCATGTACCAGCAAATGGCCTCGCAGGCAACGGCCCGTCATTTTGGGTATAAGGCTTTGGCTTGGGTCAGGAACCAGAACACTACCCTAGATCCTAAACCCTCAAGCCTAAAGCCTAAACCCTAGATCCTAAACCCTAAACCCTAAACCCCTAAACCCTAAACCATCCTAAACCCTAACCCCTAAACCCTAAACCCCAAAACCGCTTTAAAGGAGAGGACCCCGGGCCATCCCAACCTCAGGGTTCGTTGTTCCTGTGTTGTGTTGGGCCCTTTTGGGGGTTTAGGACATCGCGCACAGGGCTTAAGTTAGGGTGGCCTCTACGTACTTGTTTGCACAGAATCACATTCCCGAAGGCTTTTATTGCAATTCCATTAATCCCCCCTCCCCCCAAAGTTTAATTTCGGTCTAATCATTATAAGGCCCCTTATGCTGCAAAGCTCGGGACCCTCAAAACTTCAATCAGGGTGTAGCGCTGTACGGTTGATGATGTAAATCTTGCATTACCGTACAAGGACCCTAAACTACGTGAAATTTCTTTATTATATGGGCAAGGCAGTATATATTTATATCATCAACCGAAGGGAGTACAGGGGTTCTGGGTTGAGGGTTTCGGTTTCAAGGTATGCGAGTTGGCAGGTCGTTGGTAGTTTTATGAATTTATGCAGCCCCTTTTTGGATCCCAGAGGATCCTGGAATACTATTTTCAGAGGACTGCAAGACCCTGAGCCCTAAACTTTAAAGCCGCCAAACCTTACGTAGTCTATAGTTCTTATATTTTCCTAGACGTATATAGTCTCTTGCTATCATATTCTGCACGTGCCATACCACTTGTCCTATCCGCTGCCACGTAGACAAATACTTGCCATTGCTCCTCATCTGCTGGTTCGTGTAGTGTGGACTTCAGTAGCATCGGCGGCGGGAATTGCACGAACAACGGCAGCAAGCAAGCTGCACCACTATTTATACCCCTTCCCATGATTATTGCTGCCGGTGCGACTGCGGCTCCTACCACTACTGAGGGCTACCATCGTGACTGCTACTGCCACTGGCATTGGCCTTGTCACTGTCACAACCGTTCTTGCTGCTAGCATTGCTGCACCTTCCTGTATCAGCTTGCATGTCATTCTGAGATCTGAAATCACTAAACCCCTAAACCCTGAACCCTAAACTTGGCCCTAAACCCGAAACCCTAAACCCTACACCCTAAACCCTAAACCCTAAAACCCTAAACCCTAAAACCTAAAACCCCGGAGCCCTAAACCCCCAACTCTAAACCCTAAACCCCTAGACCCTAATAGAGCCCTCAATCTAGAAGCCCGACAGCCAGACCCTGTCAGGTACAGACCAGACCGACCTGTCGCCGGGTCGTCGCCGTGGCTCTTGCCTCGGTGTTCCTAAACCCTACGCGGTTTTATAGGGCCTTATAGGGTTCCTTTAGGAGGGTTTAGGGTTCTAGGGTTTGGGGTTAGGGTTTGGGGTTTAGGGTTTTGGGTTTTGGGTTTGGGCTTTAGGGCTACTTGGAGGTTCATGGGTAGTTCTAAGTGGGGTCATAAGTAGGGTAACTGTAGTTATAACCCATATTATGGGACTTTTAAACCACTTATAACTACCCTGACCGGTTTTATAGGGCCCTATAGGGTTTAGGGGTTATAGGGTTTATAGGGTTTATAGGGTTTTATAGGGTGTATAGGGTGTATAGGGTGTAGGGTTTAGGGGTTACCTGGACCCTGAAGAACCTACCGTTTTAGGGTCCCTTATTATGTTTTCTTTATATAAGTCCTTAAAAAGGTAGGTTATTTGGGGTTAAGGTAAACCCCAGACCCTATAAGCCCTAATCCCCTAAACCCTATAAACCCTTGAGCCCTAAACCCTCAGCCCCTATAAACCCTGAACCCCTAAACCCTGAACCCCTAAATAAACCCTAAACCCCTAGACCCTAAACCCTTACCCCCTAAACCCTTAAACCCGAACCCCTGAACATATAATTCTTAGCCCCTAAACCCTAGACCCTAAATCCCTAACCTTCCTCCAAAAAAACCAAAACCTCAACCCTGAACGCTGAAACCCTAACCTGAAACTCTAAACTCTCACTGTAGAGTTGTGAGGTACATTGTATATGATTTGGGTTTATGGTAAGGTGTTGATGGACCTAGTTTGGTGTTTCGGGATTAGGGTTTTAGACTGGGTGTAGCGACTCGGGATTCTGGGTTAGGGTTCAGGGGCTGGGGTTTTGGTGGTCAGATTCCTTTATAGGTATGCAGCGGTATGCGTGTGACTGCAGTCGTCGCACCATCGAAGCTGCTGCAGCAGCATCGGCAGGTGTAACCCAACTTGCTCTGGACTGTTCAGGTTGTAGTTGTAATGTCCTATACTATTCTGCAGGGTTCAGTCCTCAATGCAATTATACTGCAATGTACTTCCAAAACCCTGAGCCCAGCACCAGACTCCCCCCAGCGGTGATTGAGCCGGCATTCTGGACTCGTCTCCAAAAATAGGATCCGCGAGGTGTCGTCTGAACACTCAGGAGTACCAATAGTTACATACAGCACGAATAGTCACAATCATGCTATACATAGTATATAGTATGTTTGATATTCCGGGTTGGGGTTCAGGGCTTAGGGCTCCGCTTTGGAGGGCTTTGAGGAATCCCCTAGCTTCCGACAAGAGCTCTCCCGCACTGCATAGGTTCTTTGGGGTTTCGGGGTGGTCGCCGAAAGAGTTTAGGGTTTGGAGTTTTTAGGGTTTAGGGTTTAGAGTTTTAGGGTTTAGAGTTTTAGGGTTTAGGGTTTAGGGTTTAGAGTTTTAGTGTTTAGGGTTTAGCGTTTTAGGGTTTAGGGTTTAGGGTTTGAGTTTTAGGGCTTAGTCGTCTCTAAATCAGGGACCCGTTTCAGGTCCACCCCACTGGCACGGCGCCCTTATGGCTAAAAGCGACCCTCATGTAGAGAGCTCCCTAAACCCTAAACCAAAAACCCGAAACCCTAAACCCTAAACTCTAAACCCTATAAACCCCTAAACCCTAAACCCTATAAACCCCTAAGCCCTAAACCCATACAAGGTTGGCGCTGCGCATGCAAACGGCATCCTCAAGCGCCACGGATGCACTCACAGGTGCCCATAGGCTCCTAAGTAGTTCCTTTCTATGGTTCATATTTAGAATTCTATACGGTAATCCCAAAAAGGAACTACTTAGGGGCCTACAGGTAGAATCCTTCTCCTGCCAGGGTCCTGTAGGTTGCAGGGCTGTTGGCTGCTCCTTGGGCTTGCTGGGGCTGTTACAACACAGATCTTAAAAGGCTTCTCGGTTTAGGGTTTTAGGGTTTAGGGTTTTGGGTTTAGGGTTTTGGGTTTTAGGGTTTAGGGTTTAGGGTTTTGGGTTTAGAGTGTAACTTTGACATGCGTTTCGTGAGGTAGTGTAGTTATGTCGCATTGACTACGGTCCTCTGTGAGACTCTGACGGTTTAGGGTTTAGGGTCATTACCACTGGAACTCCCGTGGACCAGACGGGGTGCTTCAATCGATCCGTTAGCAAGACATTTGCCATGCCTGCTTCTGTCAGCGGTGTTTTGATCCGAGTAATATTCCTTCTTCGAACTTGACGACAATATCCCCGCAAACCATCTCTGACTATTATAAGGCCCTTGTGTGCTGAAGATGACGAAGAAGAGATTTAGGTTTTAGGGTTTAGAAGCAAATACTGACAACGTCGCTAACATGGCGTTGCCGATGCTGACTTCGTCCTGAACCGCAAGGCCCAAACCCTAAAACCCCGTGTTTAATTGGAATAGGGTTGCGGGGTACATCAGAACAGAACTATAATAAGGAACCCGCAAAATAGTATTGGTGATTATTTGGGCCCCTATATTAAACCAGCCCATCACAGCTGAGGCGTGCGAGGACTCGTGGCCTGTGATTTCGGCTTGGCACAAAGTGGCCACACTGCCGTCCCGAGCTTCCGATGAGCAGTATCAAGGGACTAAAGGAGAGACCCTTAAAGGGACGCCTGGGGTTTATATGGGGGCTTTATGAGACTATATAAGGGGTTTTTAAGGGTTATATAGGGTATTAGGATTAGGGGTCCCTTCTAGGGGCCCCTCCTATTGTCCCTTAACAGTACCAGAGACGACCAGGTACTGGAGGGCTTTCTTAGCGTGAAGTATGAGGGCTGAGGGCTCCCATCTTTGGTAGTTTGGGTTGCTCGCAGGCTGTCATTCCGGAAATGCAAGAAACAGGTGGCAGAATAAACCCTAAATCCTAAACCTTAAACCCTAAACCTTGAACCCTAAACCCTAAACCTTAAACCCTGAACCCTAAACTTTTACTTTAAACCCAAAGCCTTAAGCCCTGGTTCCGAAACCCTGCAAGGCCCCGCGCCCCCGCAACGGATCAAAGCAATGCGAGCTCTTAGCAGATCTTAGTTCATGTAGGGTGAAAGGCATGGCTCTGGGGCTATTATATTTTACTTTTTTATCATATATGAAATCATGCTATGTTATAGTAGATTTCATAGTATTTAATTAAACTATGTGACATGACATGAGATCCTATCATATTTTGTTTCGAATATATGCTAATATATCATATTATACTGTATTATATCATACTATATTATATTGCATCGTATTGTATTGTACCATAATGTACTAGATGGTTAAACATCATATAATCTTTCAGTTTAGTCTAAGGGTCTTAGTGTTCAGGGCTACAAAACCAGGGGGTGGCATGCCTAGGGTTTAGGTCTGTTTTAGGTTCAGACTTGGTTTGCTGGATCCTCGTCGGCTACAATGTTACATTTTTGTTATAGTGAAAACCCAAAAAGGCTAAGGATTTGAAATGATTATTTTTTAAAAAAATAGCCCCAACAGGGAACCAGCTTAGGGTTTAGGATTCAAGTGACGTTGCTGCGCCGACAGGCGTTCTGAAGCAGTGGCTTCCTGCAGCAGCAAGGAAAAGATGCAGTACAGCCCGGTTTAGGGTTTAGGGGTCGTGACAGGCCCCACGGTGCCCATATAGGGACTACTTTAAAGCCAAAGTATATGCTATTTGGGTACATGGACCCTTAGGGGTACAGCCCGGTCGTGACAAGAATACGTAAGCCCCAACTGAAGTGGGAGTTTCCGAAAGTTAGGGGGGTACCTTATTTTGGGGTCCTTATAATAAGGGGGCTCTAGTACCCTCTACGAGGTTTAGGGTATTACTTTCATACTTTAGGAGACGAACCGAAAAGCAAATGGTACGGCAAAGTGGGATCTTGCTAGGCATCGGCCCAAAAAGTGGGTCTGTTGAACCACTCATCAGCAATGATGTTCCCGTATAGTCTCTGCACATTGTAATGTTGCTATAGAATACATGACTTTAACTCCCTAAACCCTACCCCCTAAACCCTAAAATCCTAATGCCTCCGTATTTTGGGGTGAGGGATTTTCGGGTTCCAGGGTTTTGGGTGTTTTTTCAGGCCGAGGTCGAAAGGCCCTGTTGCTGTGGGCTCCTTAGCCCAATACAAGTCCATAAACCCATGCAAAAGCTGTATGTATGCCTAAGAGGCCTCTGCAGCCCGATAAAAGGCCTGGAAATCCCTATACAACCCTTTTTACAGAATTGCCCTTGTGACCCTCAAGCCACTCTTAAACCATACACAAGCAGATCTAGATGCATACATACATATACATATATACATTCAAGTGTCTGCATTTATTGATATATATATATATATACATATACAGTGCACATATGTATGTATGTATATATATATTTATATTTATATTTGTTTCCGTTACAGCCAATGTGCCCTGCGAGCCCCAATGGCCCAGGCCGTTGCACCGATGCCATGGCTGCGGCAACGTCGGTCGGGATCAGCGGAGCTCTCGGCTTTTGGAGTTTCGGGTTTATGTCTGGAAATATTCACACAGATACATACTTATAACATCTACAACAATTACACATATATTACATATAATGCCTATATATTACACCTAATATATATATATATATATGTATACTGTATAATACATACAATACGATATTCAATCATAGTTGGCGCTCGGAACCTTCAACGCGAAATCTTTAGTTCTTGGACCAGTCACGCTTTATGGTTCCTTGTTCCTAGGCAACTTGGACGCTTCATGGGCCTGCAGCTGCAGTGACTCTCAGTGAGTCAAGGGTTTAGGGTTTAGGGTTTAGGGTTTTTCCAGTTGAATGTAATTCCGCTAAACCTTAAACGCCAAACCCTTCTGTTATCCTACTCAGTAACAATGTAAAGTATCCATACCACAAAACGCAGGCCCCAGGTGAACCCTAAACCCTAAACATAGCTAATGTCTCTGGGATGTAAAACCTGAGGGATAGTTTGGAGACTCTGCATCGGGTCATACATGAGGGTTTAGGGTTTAGGCTCATACATGAGGATGAATTACGTACATGGCTGCGTAAGAAATCCCTGTGAAGTTGGGTAAACGGGGGTTGTTCGAAGGACTTTACACCTCCGTTTGTATGGGAGCGCTGAGGTGTCAAGTGTCGCATTGGGACACACGACACCATGGATGACATGGTTCGGGATGGCGACCGATTCGCCCCTCTGCTGTCATCGTAGGAAACCGGTGCCACAATTCCTTCTCCCTCTGCTGCTCTTCGATGCTGCAGCTCCCAATGACCCATTTGTAATTCCTACCGTTAGCTGTCGTATTGGTGTTGCTATTTGCACAGGGGTAGCACGTAGCAGTAGTAGTCGTCGTCGTAGTCGTAGTTGTAGTCGTTGTAGTGGTGGTCGTAGTAGTAGTGGTCGCAATGGTACTGCTGATGCCCATAATCCTGCATGACCTACATCATCGCACCTATCTCATGTCGCGCTGTCCACCTCCCCGCAACCCCTTAAGTTCAACCTTGCATCCTGCTTCTGTCATGCAGGATTTTGGGCATTCGCACAGGAACTTTAGCTTCTGAAGGCTTTAGGAATTGGGTCTTGGAGTTACGTTTCGGGTTTTTTTGCGATTGCTTCGGTTGTTGGGGCATGACTTGGTTATGGGAGGCCTCTCGACTATAGTTTCGGCTTTGTACAGCATCTTATGCTTCTCATTCCTAGCTGTTGTCTTGAAACGAGATGTCATCCATAGCTTTCACACGGCTGTATCTTCTATCCTTGGTTGATTGGAGCTGTAGGACGCAAGATAAGCCTCTACGGGTTGGTTGTACAGGCCTGTCAACCGATCGTGCGACCGTAAACCTACTATGGAGGTTTGAAGGATTGGCAATGCCATCCCTCATGAATCCTGGATGTTGAAACTACGACAGACCACAAGCAACTTTGCTAGCTGTAAGCACCCCATTACACCCTAGTGTGGGGGGTAAGGAAACGTTGCTGAACTTCGTGGACACCGTGGCTGCAGGCGGCAACGCAACGACCTGAGTTCAGATCGAAAGCACTGTCTTGGATTCAGGACGTAGGGTTTCTGATGGATGGCTTTAAGAGTTTGGCTATGTTTGAATGTACGATTGGTTGGTTAAACCACATTGCAGGTATGGTTGCAACTGTAAGCATCACGCTACCTAAATCGAAGACCTGCTACGAATGCAAACAGTTTAGTGTTGGAACTGTGCACAGGAAGCTGCGTTCTTGAATCCTACACCCTAAACTGCAAAGCCCTAGAACCGGTAAGCTCTACACCCCCACATCGAGTAGAAAGCTTGAATTATCACCAGGTCAATGCAATTCGTAGGGCTCCTGTTGACTTTGCAAGGCCCTGATGCTACCGCCTTAAGAAGCCACGCAAACCGGTGCCCTTACATACTCCCGAAAGGTTCGGCGCTTCACCATCCACGCCCGCAGCGGCATTCTCTCTGGCCTGAAAGCCAGCACGATGCCCAGGGATTCTTTTATCCTCAAGCATAGAACCCATAGTGTCAGCGGGTCGAGGTAAACCCCCAGAGGGTCCGAGTCCCCAAATAGCAAGGTTACAGGTCCCAAAATCCATACTCTGAATGGTTTTTGGACCGTGAAACCCTACTATTTGGGTGCTTGGACCCTTAAGGGTAATACTGTAATAACCCTGTAGGTACCTTAGACAAGGGGCTATAGGTAGGGTATATTCGTACAACTACTTGTCGTGCCATTCACATAAAGGCGCAAGAGGACTTCATCCCTAGGTACTTGAGTAGTTTTGTGGTGGGTTACACTAAGGGTCCAAGTGCCTAATCATCGTATGCTCTCCCAACTAGTAACCTACATAGCTACTATCTGAAGCCTAAGAACCTAATTATTGGGTCCTTTGGACCCGTATAGCCTTAGAGTTAGTACTTGGGGAATTACTGAGAATTAGACGACTCCCGATACCGTGCCGGTGCATTTCGGGATCTCTGTCGCGCGGAACCTTAAGGAACACATGTACCCTAAAAGAATTTACTGAGTTTACTGCGCACAGTCGGTCAAAAAATTACATATATATATATATAGATGTATGTATAAATAACATACATATATATATATATATACAGACATACATACCAACATACATCCACATATGACCGGATGCTCCTGTTGCATAAGGTCTAGTGCATCGTACTTTCCAAGGTCATCTCGTCCTTAAGGAGATCGCCTAAGGACCCATGTTGCCATAGAAGATACACGTAAAACTTCAGCTTCAAATAGTTCAGTTCCTGAATAGGCACTTTAGGGTTGTCCAGGATGTAGGATCTAGGCCCCAGTATACTAGCATACACTATCTGGGTACCTATCTTAAGCACTAAAACCTGAAAAGTGCCCCTATTGGACCCTGAAGGGAACAATCAAATTGAAGGTTACACGGACCCTTAGAAAAATCCTCCGGGTGTCCTTCAATGCACAATCTGTGCCGTATTTTTGGATTGAAACCATGCGTTGAAGGTTTTTGGGGCGACCATTTGCCCATGTAGTAGTTTATGTTGTCATGGGAACTAGAACGTTAAGATTCTCGGCTCTTAAGCGAGAGACATCATATACCCTAAACCCAAAAGGCCCTGAACCCTCAGCTCACTACATACCAAATGAGGGCTTTCAGGGGGAGAAAGTACGGTCAGCCGACTGCCCGCTGGTTTGGGGCTCCCGGTCTGGTCCTAGCCTCAGTAGTTGCTAAACCCCAAGCCCCGCGCCCCAGTTATGGTTCTTAAACTGCAGTGCTGATAGATCTCGAAGCCCTAAACTCCTAAACCCTAAACCGCATAAACCCTAAACCATGACCCTAAACCCTCAAAGCCCTAAACCTTAAACCCTAAACCCTCAAGGCCCTCAACCCTAAGCACAAGCAGTCCGCAGACTGAGGCGACAACCGCTCCAAGCCGCCTCTTCGACACGTCCAGCCGGCTTGTGAATCCCACAAAGAGTCCGGGGCCTCATAGCGGCTTATGACTTGCCCTAAGGGTCCATAAGGGTCTAGGCTTTGAGGCTTAAAGGGTCCATGTACCCAAATAGTATATACTTTGGTCCCAGAGTATCTTTTTCGAGACGACTATAAGGCCAAAGTATATACTATTTGGGCACATGAACCGTTAGGGCTAGGCTGAGGGAGTTGAGTTTCGGGTTTGCTGTCAGGTGATAGTGCCCTAGTCTTTGAGCGAAGCCCTATAGGGAGCTATACTTATATATCCTTGAACCCTAAAGCCTATAGGGAGCTACTTATATATCCCTAAACCCTAAACCCTACGAAGAGCTGCAGGCCCAGGGGCCCGCAAGGCCCAAGTTTTGGACCCCTGTTTTAGGCCTAAAGCCCCGGGGAGAGGAAGCTTCACAGTCGAAGCCTCAAGCCCTACCTATAGTCTCCATTGTAGTTCCTTTTTGGGGTTACCTTTTTAGGATCCTTAATATAGAATTGGTTAAACCAAAAAAAAGGAAATTATAATGGAGACTATGGGTAAATTTAGAGCCCGAAGACCCCGAAAAATCGACCGAAGGCCTGGTTGGGTGCTGGGGATTACAGGGAGGTACGGTTCCTGGTGCAGGATACTTGGAGGTTCATGGGTAGTTATATGTCCCCAAATTTGGCTTATAACCTTAGTTACCCTACTTCTAACCCCACTTATAACTACCCGTGAACCCCCAAGTAGGGCGTATCGGCCCTGAACTCTCAGCGCTAAAGCCTGTAGGGTTTAGAGCTTTAGGTTAGCCGAACCCCTGAGCACCCTGTCAAGATCCGTAAAGGGGACCCTTGTCTAGAAGCCTATAGGACCCTTAAAGGACAAACTCTTTATAGATCCCTCAAGTGCCGACCTACACCCTAACCCTAAACTCTTAACCCTAAACCCCTAAACCCTAAACCCCAAACCCTAAACCTAAACCCCTAAACCCCCAAAACCCGTAACCCCCAAACCCCAAACCCTAAACCCTTAAACCCCAAACCCCTAACCCTAAACCCTAAACCCCTAAACCCCAAAAAAACCCAAAACCCCCAAAACCCTTATAGCCCCCTGCCAGAACTTCGTTTATCGCCTTGCGGCTGAACGGCCTGACCTTGAGCTGACCTTGAACGGAGGCGTCGGGTGGCCCAGAGGTGAAGCTTAGAATTCAGGGTTTTGGGTTTGGGGTTTAGGGTTTAGGGTTTGCGGTTTAGGGTTTAGGATTTTGGGGCTTAGGGTTTAATTACGGCTTTAGGATTTTAGGGTTTGGGGTTCAGGGGTTCCAGGGTTTAGGGGTTTAGGACTTTTGGGTTTGGGGTGAAGAGAGTAGTATTTGTTCGATGAATCTTATTGTGCGGTTTTTTCAGGATTTCAGAACGACACTTCTCTGTGGTGTAATTACTGAAGTTTCGTACCCTCTATAGATACCATAAGGTTTATGTAAAGCTTCAGGAACAGTGACCCAAAATGCAGGCGACTGGGCTTCTAGATTCTAGGTAATGAGGCGTTAAGGCTCGGTCACCTCAACCCCCAATGTCCACAATTACAGTCGAAAGGGCCTCTCTGTTCCTGGTTGCCTTGATTGAGCTAAAGCTTAATCTGCCGTGAATCATGGCCCGGGACCGTCACAGACTGCATATCATCCGAGAGCCACACCTCTTGGTACAAAGTACAAAGTCGAACTCAGAGCCCTTTTCATCGTCTTCCATGAAAGGGGGCAGGTTGAACCTCAAAGCTCACTAACCCTTGTGACAAAAAACTCCAGAGAGCTACAACACCGAAAACCAGCTTGCAAACCATCCTGAATCCTAGACCCTCCACCCTAAGTCCTAAACCCTAAACCCTAGACCCTATACCCGAGACTTCTAAACTTTCACCGAGATCTGCAGCATCGAAGAAGTCGAAGTCAACCGTGCCAGAGGCCGCCTCTGCTGGACTCAGAGGAAGCCTCAACATCCGGGGGCTTTGGGGGTTTAGGGCAGTTTAGGGTTTACCCATAGACTCCTAAGTAGTTCCTTTTTATGGTTCATATTTAGAACCCTATAAGGTAATCCCAAAAAGGAACTACTTAGGAGCCTCTGGGTAGGTTCATAGGCAAAGATTCCGGAAAGGCTGTAGTTTTATGTAGGATTTAGGGGCTTTAGTTCATATAGGTTTGTTTGGGGCTCTATTTCAAGGGTATTGCTGGTTCCATCAGGTTATGATCGGGATGCGGGGCCTCCCTATTCCTGAAGCCCCAAACGACTTTATGACAGGTCTTCTCTTGAAGACAAGAGTCAAGAGGGTTTAGGGTTTAGGGGACAAGAGTCAAGAGACCAGGGTGAAGCTGGCTCTGCATGCAGACTGCATAAAGTTGAGGATCGGTGTGAGTGGGGGTGTTCTTGGTCATGTTATGAAGGCCTCCCTTGACGTTATGGTTCACGCTTTCCAAGCAGGGCCAAAACTACGCTCGATTGTGGACGATGGCATATAGAATATGGATGAACATGGAGTGCATGGGAAAGCCAGGGGATACTCTTGCTATCCGTGGGATCTAGGCTTTAGCATCGCAGGTGTCTTCCTCTTGAGCAACGTCCTGCAGTGAACTAGCCCTTGTCTCGCGCAGGAGTCTCAGAACAACCGACCCTCCCCTGCAAACATGTGTCGGGAACAGTCCCTCCCCTGCAAACATGTGTCGGGAACAGTCCCTCAGTGTCCATGTACAACAATGATGTTGTATGCGTTCTAGACCTACAGCTATTAAAAGGGACCCTAAACCCAAAAAATCCCAAAACCCTTTTTCTGGCCCTCGAGAGGCACCAGAAGAGGACCCCTTAATGTTCAAAGGAAGCCCTAACACGGACCCTAAACTACACCTACAAGAAGTGACGCTCTTCAACCCGAACTCTTCGACCCAGAATCCAAACAAACCTTAGCCCCAAACGCCATCAATCGTTATAGAATCTCTACAGATCCTTTAAAGGAGCCCTCAAGAATCCCTACAGATCCTTTAAAGGATCCCTCAAGAATCCCTAAGACCCTTTTACGGATCCCCAAACCCTAAACCCTAAACCCCTGCTTAACGGATCCCGAAACCCCTAAACCCCTTTGTAAAGGATCCCTAAACCCCTAAACCCCTTTATAAAATATCCCTAAACCCCTAAACCAATGTTTAGCGGATCCCTAAACCCCTAAACCCCTTTGTAAAGGATCCCTAAACCCTACACCCTAAACCCCTAA
Source organism: Symbiodinium necroappetens (assembly GCA_905231915.1). Classification (NCBI taxonomy): domain Eukaryota; class Dinophyceae; order Suessiales; family Symbiodiniaceae; genus Symbiodinium; species Symbiodinium necroappetens. The sequence continues at coordinate 9,011 of CAJNJA010057031.1, read as the reverse complement.
ACCCTCTACCCTAAACCCCTAAACCCTTCGAAGGATCTTAAAACCCTTTAAAGGATCCCTAAACCCTAAACCCCTAAACCCTTTAAAGGATCCCCAAACCCTAAACCCTAAACCCTTTCAAGGACCCCTAAACCCTACGCCCTAAACTAAACCCTTACACCCTTTAAAGGATCCCCAAAAAGCTGACAGGCCTGGAGGTGATGGTGGGCCGCTGGGCGGCGAAGAGTCCCTGGGCTCTGGCCCGAGCCTCGGAGAGAACCGGAGTTTATGTGGAGGTTCCTTTGCAGTTAAAGATTTATAGGGTTTAGGATTGAGGGTTTAGGGTTTCGGGCTTAGGGTTTCGGGTTTAGAGTTTAAGGTTTAGGGTTTCGGGTTTGGGGGTTACTTGAAAGTTCCTTTATTCAAGAGTTCCGTTAAAGGAGCCCGAAATGGAACCTTATAGACCCCTAGGTTCCTTTAGGAATTCCTTGACAGGGTTACATCGGTTCCTTCAAGTTTATAAGGATTAGGGATTAGGGCTTAGGGCTTGCTTCGTAGGTTCCTTTATTTATTAAGCACTCCTTTAAAGGAGCCCCTAAACCCTAAACGCCAAAACCCTTAAACCCATAAACCCTAAACCCTACATCCTTGCAATTGAACGCTGCGCGAGCGGGCTTCACGCATGGCGGGCGTATCACTCACTGGACGTGAAATTGACCTTGTGCAGCAGCAGCAGCAGCAGCAGCAGCAGCGCCACCACCACCACCACCGCCGCCACCACCACCAACAACAACAACAGAAACAGCAACAACAGCAACAGCGACAGCAACAGCAACAGCACCCGCAACCGCATCCGCAACCGGCAACGGCAATGGCAATGGCTATGGCAATGGCAGCGGCACCGGCACCGGCAACGGCAACCTCAGCAACAGCAGCAGCAGCAGCAACAACAACCACAACCACAACCACAACGACGACAACGACAACAACAACAATATTAGTTGTTATCATCACAATTAACATTGCAGAAGCTTATAGAATCGCACTGTCCATCGCAGTTCAGATGCAGGCAGACGCCCAGGCTCGGAAACGCGGACGGATGGCTGTCGTGGAGGACTGGGCTGAATGTTTTTTGTTTCAAGACGGGTTTGGGGTGTTTACAGTATGTAGTTTATAGGGTATAGAGGGAGGGTATAGATTTCAGCCAGATGTTGGGGGTTTTCTGGGCGTGGGACTGTTCCAACCAACTCTGGAGCTACGGTTGATGATATAAATCCTGCATTGCCCATAGTACGGAATAGACCATAATTCCCATAGTTTAGGGTGCTTAAGGTAATGCAGGATTGATATCATCAACCGTATGTCAAGCCACCCATCTTGACGGCCTAAACCTCAAGCCCAGACATTGAACACCGGAGCCCGAACAAAAACAAATCAGACAGTAAACCCTTAAACCGAAAAGCCCAAATCCCTAAACCTTAACCTTAAGCCTTAAATCCCTAAACCCCTAAAGGCCCCATCCCCTAACATTTTGAACCTTATAAGCCTTAAATCCCTATGTCGGCACATGGGGCCTTGGGGATGCACCAGGACCCCTAAATAGCCAGTCTCCACGGTTCAGGGCTGTACCTAGACCCTTAAATGTAGTACCTTTTTTTGGATGACCTATTCTATGGTTAGGATCCTATAATAAGAAACTAAGGTAACCAAAAAGGTACTACATTTAAGGGTCTAGGTAGGTTTTATCATGCGGTCATAGAAATAGCGATTGAAGGGTAAGGGTCTATGGTTATAGGGTGTTTAGAGATTTACGGCTAGAGGCGTCTAGGGTTTGGGCTTAGGGCTTTAGGGTTGTAGGATTTGGGTTTAGGGCCGTGGGGTTATAGGGTTTTTAGTGTTGTTAATTATAGTTTTTGTTGGCCTAGGGTTCAGGATTTGGTTATACTGTAGGCTTTTGTCCAGAAGATTACAGAAGTTTTCCGTGATAGCATTCGGGGCTGAAGCAATGTGGCCTAAACCCTGAACCCTATCCCCTAAACCTTAAACCCTAAACCCTAAACGCAGGACTACCTGGCCTACTGCCAGCAAGAGCTGGAAAGCGGCAAAGAGGACGGGCGGCCTAGCGAAGCCTCACAGCGAAGAGGTGAAGTTAATTAGGGTTTTAAGGTTAAGGCTTTTTGGGGTTTAGGGTTCAGGGTTGAGACTTTTGGGGAAAAAGGGTTTAGGGTTGAGACTTTTAGGGTTTAGGGTTCAGGGTTAAGGCTTTTAGGGCTCAGGGGTTTAAGGTTAAGGCTTTTTGGGGTCTAGGGTTTTAAGGTTAAGACTTTTAGGGTCTAGGGAACAGGGTTAAGACTTTTAGGATTTTAGGGCTTTGGGTTTAGGGTTAAGTGGTTTAGGGTTAGGGTTTTTATTGTTAGGAGTTCCCAAATTGGGTCCCAATAAATACGCACCGATGACATGGTAGCTGAGTAGGCAACCGTTTAACTTTGCAATGCTATCAATGCAACAACCTCTTCAAGGCCTCAATAGACTCAGACACGGTTTAGGGTTTAGGGTTAGGGTCCATATAGTTTGTAATTATTATGGAGCTAGGCCCCAAAACACCATCCGTACTCCAGTTTTGGGCCCAACTTCCATAAGTGTAGTGTGTACAGACCCTCTTGGCACGGATCCTCCTACCCTAAACCCTACTATACTGTACCCTTAAGAGAGAACATGTCCGAAGGGGTGTGTAGAAGCTTTAAAACATTCACCCTAAACCCTAAACCCCTAAACCCTAAACCGTGTGGAGCCTTTCGGATAGTACGGGCCGGAAAACCGGCAAGTAGTCCTTCAAGTATTCTGTAGTACAACTCGAAAACCCTAGCCTACCTGTTAAGGCCCCTACATAACATACGACACCGACAAGCAAAAGGACCACCTTATCATCCTTTCAGAGCCTCTCCGGAATCTCTTTGGTGAGGGCCCCAGCCGGCAAGCAAGCGCGGTTTAGGGTGTAGGGTTTAGGTTTTGGCGAGTTTCGTGCTTTACACAGTTTCGCGGGTAGGGCTCGGGGATTAGAGTTTGAGGTTTCCGGTGACAGACCCTCGAAAGGATCCAGAGGATAGCACCAAGAAAGGCATCCTACTATCTATTTGTCTATCGGTCGATCTGTCTATCTACTCACCTTTCCATTGCCTTTCTGTCCATTTTACTTTTCTATCTAGCTATCCACCCACCCATCCATCCATCCATCCATCCATCCATCCATCCACCCATCCATCTATACTAGAATCTATACATCCATCCGTCCATCCATCTATCTACCTGCCTATCCATCCATCCATCTATCTGTCTATCCGTCTGTCTATCTATCTACTGTATTTCTTTTCGTCTGCCTATATATGGTTGTGTGCTGTTTGTTATAACCGTGTGTTTTTTGTCAATCCATGCCATGCCATGTCATGTTCTATCTGATATGCCACGTCATCCGATGTGATGTGATGTGATATTTTGCTTTATGTATTGATGTGTTTTGTTACCATAGTTCATGCGATGTTGTGTGTGTGTGCGCTTATGCCTGGATGGAAAGATAGACGCTTCAATGTATGCATCTTCATCTGGGAAGTCTCCGGTTCTAGACTAGGAAGTCGATGTTGGGCTCTAGCCGCGAGCCCTAAACCCAGATCCTAAACAAACGATCCGAAACCCTAACGCTAAGCCGTTTTCAAAATTTAGGGTTCATCTGCCGTCCCAGCTGGCCTGCCCAATTCCGGCGAGTACCGACGGGCCCATGCCTCAGCTGGGAGCATCGCAATATTTTGGTTGGCGGCTGGGTTTAGGGTTTATAGAGCCCAGGGCTACCTTTCTAGAGATCGGAAAGTTACAAAAAGTATACTGCGATCATCAAGTTCATTTCATACTAGAATGGACCTGCAACCCCTGTTCAAATCATTGGCCCCCCGTAGGTAACCTTAGCTTGCGTGCAGCTCGTCTCGTTTTGTTCAATCCTCCGGCAAATCTGGCTAACTTTGCACGGATGAGGGGTTATAGGGTTTGGTGTTACTAGGGTTAGTGATAGTTGCCAGCTATGCTCATAGAAAAGGACGTGACAGCTGCTTTGGGGGGGTGGGGTGGTCCCATGTTTAGTCTTGATGATAGGACATTGTTCTGCGACAATGCTGTGTGCAGCTCCCGCCCAACACCCCTCAATGACGGACTTAAGTGCGCAAACAAGCGCCATGAAGTCTGAACCCTAAGCCCTGAACCCCTAAACCCGAAACCCTAAACCCTAAGCCCTGAACCGCTAAACCCGACCCCCCTAAACCCTCAGCCTGAGCCCCTAAACCCTCAGCCCTGAACCCCTAAACCCGAAACCCTAAACCCTCAGCCCTGAACCCCTAAACCCGACCCTCGGAAGGGGCCGTGGGTTTGATCCTAGCAGCTTTGCGAAGAAGGGTCGACTTCCAGCGCTCGGCTTAGAGGGTTCTAAAAGGTTTAGAGGTCGAGTAGGGGCTTTTGGAGGTTTGAGGGGTTCAGAGAGGTTTTAGGGGTTTTTGGAGGTTTGAGGGGTTTAGAGAGGTTTTAGGGGTATTTAGAGGTTTAGGGTGTAGAGTTTGACGGGTTTGGGTTTAGGGTTTAGGGTTTGGGGCTTCCGAGCACACTCGCGCGTCAGTGCCAGACAGTATTTGGCAGCGACTTACTGCTGCAAGGTTCTTTTGACCCCATTCTACGAAAGTGGCTGCAGGAGTCTTTCAGAAGATCAAGAAAGCCACATGACGCAAGATGGTTTTTGACCTGACTCCAATAGCTTTCGCACAGACCCAGTACCCACCAAGAACGAGCTTCCAAATCTCCCAGGGCGTTCAGCACTGCAACGTTTGCAGCTGCCACGACCTTGATCCTTCTGAGTACAACTTGTAGGATTTTCAGAAAGTTCTCTGAGTCCCGTTCCCGTCTGTGTGCCGTTCTGGGTCTCCTGCCTCTCTCCGGTCCGCTCCGTCCCCTTTCCTCGCTCCCTGTCGCCATCTCTTCGCCCCCTTCCCTGCGCCCTCCCACATGGCTTTTGATTCGACAGCTAGTCGAGGAAGAAGCCAGTTGATAAAGAACCTGAGGATATACCTCTGTGCTATGAAGATCATGCGTACACAACATCTCACATACTGATGCACATGTGCATGCTCATGCCCATTCCTACTCAGCTCCCCGTGTGCATGCACCTGCGAACCTGTGCGCACACACGCAAGCGGCGACATTAACAGGGATGTGACAAACGAGAGACAGAGAGAGAGAGCATTTGACTAAGAAGAGGCATGTCCATGTACACCTGCTCTAGATCAAGGTTTATAGGTGTAGATCTGGATCTGTAGGTCTAGATCTAGATCTATATAGATTCAATTCACTCTCCATTCGTGGTTTAGTCAGCTAGATGCGTTTTGTCATTCATTGTTATTAGTTCTTGTGCTTCTTTGTATGTATTTATGTATGTATGTATGTATGTATGTATGTACGGACTGCCAGGATCTCAAGCAGACAGGCACGCAGACAAGGAGGCACACAGCATGGCACAGAGGCACCGACCGACCGAGAGACAGAGAGACAGATACACATTTGCGGTTTAGAGTTTAGGGTTTCGGGACAGAGACAGAGATCTGGGAAGAGCGACCAAACAGGTGCTATCGGAAGCCTTGCGCGATTCACCCCGGCAGGCCTGTCAAGGGAGCCCTCTGGAGCACCTTCTGCCCTCAATCCTATTAGCTGCTAGTTAGTTGCAGAGACCATAAACCCCTTAAGCACGAAAAGGACCCTAAAAGGGTTTGGGGCTCATATACCATATAGGGAGACATAGTATAAGGGTATAGGGCCCTACTTTTCAGGGTAATTTCGTCCTTGAGGCCCTGAGCCCGAAACCCCTAAACTCTAGTCCGTAGTGATACAAAGGGCTGACAACCAGCAGATTGCCAAAACCCTGCACCCAACACCTTTGACCAGAACCTAAACTCTCAACCTCAAAACATGTAAACCTAAGCCAAAAGACCTCAGCTACCTCGAGTGTAGAGCCGGTAAGATATGTTCTAAACCCAAGATCCGTGACTGGGCTTCAGGTTTAGGGTTTAGGGCTCAGGGTTCCAGGGTTTAGGGGTTGCGGGTTAGGGCTAAGGGTTTAGGGTTTGCCAATTTGTGAATTTCGGGTTTGAACTTTCAGTGTGTCGGAATGCAGCCCCTAAACCCTAAACCCCTTAACCCTAAACCGCCTAAACCCTAAACTCAATCTGGCAATTGCTGTGGCAGGGGGGCTGGAAGCGCTTCTCTGCGGCTCCCTGCCGGCATGTCAGGGTTTCGTTGCTAGGCTTGTGCGCGATGTGCACAGCTGTATACCCCCCTAAACCCCCTAGACCCTAAACCTCACTACCCAAAGACTCCAATATTCTTTAAGTAAGGAATATACCTTAAATCTTATTAGGGTTCCCATTATGATTTAAGGTATATATTCCTTAATTAAGGGATATTGGAGTCTCTGGGTACTTGAGACTTCTGTGGGGCGCAAAGGTTCGAGAGATCAATTTCAGCCTTCACGCGGTCACGTGAGTGCGGCCGCACAGAAAGCCCGAACGTCCCTCGAGACCGGTGAAAGAACATCAGATGCCGGTATCCCATAAACCCTAAACCCTAATAACGAATCTTGGATGTTTGCAAGTAGCTAAGTAGCCAAGGTGTAGCGGTTTAGGGTTTAGGGTGTACAAGGGGGGGGGGGTCAGGGTTTAGGGGAAGAATTCTAGCATTTGGCTCTTATCTTTGGGTCCCAACCTGCTAAGACTGACACGTCGAAGCTGTCACTGAAAGGTCTTTAACGTTACACCCTGCAGCTGCGAAGATGCAGTTGTGAAAGGAAAACCTCAAACCCTAAATTCTAAACTCTACCTGGGGATCCAAAAACCTACCGTTTTAAGGGTTCCCACCCTCTACTCAAGGGGTCATAACCTACTATGTTGTAGGGTTTGGGGTCACAGGTAAACCCTAAGCCCTAAGCCTTTAACCGTGCCCATAGCCCCTGGATCCAGGACAACCAGTCTGGAGGAGCTTTCTTCTCACGAAACTAAAGGGATCCAGCTTTGTACTTAAAATAGTAGGCGACACCGCTGATTTAGGCAAGTACCCACACCATGGAGTGCAGTACCTGTTACAGTTTGGATGGCCTGTCTAACCCTACACCCCAGAGACCCTAAACCTTAAGCCCTGAACCCTAAACCCTAAACCCCCAGACCCTAGACCCTAAACCTTAAACCCTGCACATCAACCGCGGGGGGACCCGACAGTTCCCCAGTCGAGGTGAAGGTTCGAAGGTCGTTTTGGGTTTTGGGGTTCGGGTTTGGGCTTAAGGTTTAGGGCTTTGTGGTCTAGGGCTTTTGGGGCGTAGGGTTTGGGGTTTAGGGTTTCGTGGTTGGGACTTAAGGTTTAGGGTTTTTTTTGTGGCCAGGGCTTTTGGTGTACAGGTGCAAGATATGCGCCCAGAGCAGCGTGGCTTGACAGCCACGCTTGCAACACTTGAGAAGGCATCTGCCAAATTCGTATGGGACGATCTGATATCCTGAACACCAGGTGATTGGTGTTACGCCCCAAACCTAAACCCAAACCCCCCTCCAGTCCCCCTTGTCCGCTTACCTCGGCAAAGGCAAAGCATCGGCTACTCCTGAATCGGGGCAACGTTCAAATCTGGACCCCTTCTCAGAGGAACCCATTGGAACCTTATCATGTTGGTGCTATGTATAGAGTCGCGCAGTTTCCGAGCCTCACATACGCTTGAGTCAAGAATCCGTCGTTAAGCCCGACTATGACTCCACCACAGCGGACAGAATCTTATGCGGTATAAGCACACGTCCATGCAGAGATGCGTTCGTGCACGGTTCCTGTCCACTAAACCAGTAAGCAAAGAAGCCGACGAAGACATCTGGCAGTACATACATGCATACTGCACCCGTGGATGCGCAGACATGCATGGCCACCTGCATCTACTTCACACTTCTCATACTGTACCAAACTAGCCGTTTTGAGAGTACCAAACAAAAAGGAATTAAAATATCTATTTAAACGTATATGGAAATCCTATGTCAGATAATCCAGGGTTGAATAGATTTTTAATTGGAATATTTTGCAACCCTAAACCCTAAATGCCCCGCTCCACCCACAGCCGGTCCTGTACTCCGGCACCGGCTCCACGTCGACGATCTCCAGGTCTTTGGCGGCTGCCGCGATTTTCAGAGCCTGGTAGAGGGCTCCTTTGAAAGCTCCTTTAGGGGCTTCCTTGAGGGTGTGGAGTTGACTATTTAAGGCTTCACTAAGACTTTTTAGGGTTTAGGGTCTTCATCCAAGCGAAATGGCAGTGTTGCAACAAAAAACAGAGACCCCGACAAAGACAGTGAATAGGAGGATTCTTATTGTAAGGACCAGAATAACAGTGTCCAAGTCCACTCACTACAGGAAGGATCGGGAAGGCAGAAAGGCCGAATCCACGCAATCTACTCAAGAAGACATGCAAAACCACAAACCCCCAAACACTCCATCCTTAAACCCTAAACCTTAAACCCACAAACCCCTAAGCACTCAATCCCAAACCCAAAACCCACAGTTATCCTAACTGCTCCTTGAATTGTGTTACGGGACGTGCATCAGCAGCCTCACACGTCTGATGTACCCAGTGTTTTCAGTCTTGACCAACCCATATTATAGTAGATTAATGTAGGGGCCTCAATGATTAGAATAGGGTTCTGGGGCCCATTATACTATAATTCTAATAAGGAACCCCCAAAATACTTTTAATAAGGAACCCCCAAAATAATTCTAATAAGGAACCCCCCAAAATAGTTCTAATAAGGAACCCCCAAAATAATATCAGTAATTCTTTAGGCCCCTACATTACGGAGACACCCTGAAGCTCGGACGAAAAGCGGCGAGACGCAACTCCCAAGCAGAGCCTCGACGTCGAAGAAGCCGCTCGGCACTTCGTTCAGGGATGGTATCTCAGGGTTCAGGGTTTAGGGATATTGGGTTTAGGG
>CAJNJA010057030.1:35146-53971 GCA_905231915.1 Symbiodinium necroappetens | reverse complement strand
GTCTTTGCAGTGGGGAAGAAGAAGAAAGTATGTATGTATGTATGTATGTATGTATGTATGTATGTGTGTATGTATGTATGCATACTTGCATGCATGCATGCATGCATGCATGCATGCATGCATGCATGTATGTGCATATGTATGTATGTATGTATGTATGTATGTGCATTTGCATACGTATGTCTGTGTAACGGCATCTGCTTCTGCATGTGTATGTGTGCATGTATATGTATCCCTATCTGCGTGTCAATGTGTATGTGTATATGTACATGGGTATATGTCCAGCATAGTGTATGTAGGGTTTACTAGAGGTTTCAGGGGTAGGTCTTCGTGCGGAGTCGGGGCTAGCATGCATTTGCTAGGCTGCTTCATTAAATAATGCTCTCTTAGGTTTATGAAGTTTGACACATGCGGTGACAGCACAAGTGATGGCAACCCTCATAGTAGCCCTGACAGCAGTCCTGCGAGTAAGCTCTATCCCTGACAGCAACGCTAATAGTAACCCCTACACTCCCATATATCTTATCCCTTAGGTTGCGTTTGATTGTTTTAAGGGATTCCTCAACAGCTCCTTTGGGGGCTCCTTTCTGTGGGCCGCTGAGACTCTCTCTCACCGAGGCTGGCCTTCGCGAAATCCCTGGCGCACTCGCTCCTGGATTTGGGTCAGGCCGAGGAGGCCCTGGAGGGGCCTGGGCGTTTAGGGTTTATAGGTTTTAAAGAGTTTAGGGTTTAGCTTTTCGGTTGAAGAGTTTAGGGTTTAGGTTTAAGAGTTTAGGGTTTATGTTTTCGGTTTAAGAGTTTAGGGTTGTGGGTTTAGGTTTAGGGGTTTGGGGTTTTGGATTTAGGGCTATACGGGCGACCAATATGAGGGTCACTACGGGGGCTTTAGGGGTGTAGGGCTCATGACACCGATCACGTTTGGGGCTAAGGCTATACAGGATTTGGGCTGGTCGGGCTTTGAGTTTAGAGTTCAGGCATCGAATTTGTTTTGGGTGGAGAGGGTCAGAAGTTATCGCAGCAGACCTGAAAGTATCCAAGGTGTGCTCTATGATGCTAAGCTTCACTCCGGCACTGAAGCCTCGCCTGCATGTTTTCGAGTCGCGAGATTCCAACCCCCCGAACCTATAGGACCTACAATCCCGATCCACCATTTGAAAGGGTCAAACTTGAAGGCCTTGGGAACGATGCCTTTGTTGTTTAACTAACGGTTTTTTCGTTCAGAAGGGTTTGGGGTGCAGGGTTTACGGGTGTAGGGGTTTTACGGTGTGAGGGGCGTGGCAGGGTGCGGGGTCTGCCGACACTCAGAGCCCAACTGCACCTCCCGGTGGGGTGTTCTTTTTTTTCTCCGGTGATGTGTGCTAATTACGGTCAAAGGAGTCTGCCTCGGAGTTCGAAGCGTGACAGATACGGGTCATAGCGACAGTAAGTCTGGAAGAAGTTTTCGTCGAGTCATCAGAGTGGCGGGCACGGGGTAGGGCTCACGGAGTTTGTCTCAGCGCATCCGTGGAGATGGGGGTTTGCAGACGTAGCACAGACTTTCGGGCTCAAGGGGGTGTTACTCTTGGACCTGTTCGGTTTTGCAGCTCCCACCGATCCCTCCACAGTCGAACCTAAGACCTGGGGCTACAGGCGGCAGTGCTTCTTCACCGCGCGCTGGACGAGGACGCACAGCATCCGCTTTCATGCCTCTGTCACTGTGCTCTTTGAGGCTGTAGTGTGCGTGTGTGTGTGTGTGACGTGCATGCTTTCGTCTGTTTGACGCGTAAGATTGACCGTAGTAGTCATAAATCTTTACAGAGCTTCCGATTCTGCCTTGGCCTTCATCTTGTAGACTTTGCACAGGAACGCCGTGCCTTGGGTGAGGATGCGGTGCAGGCAGCATGACGTACTGCCAGCTGGATCCACCTCGTGATTACGCCGTCTTGTGTCTGGCAGCACCTTGTGCACATAGTCGTCACTGCCTTATGTGACCGTCCTACTGTATGGCTTCCTGTCAGCAGCACTTCAAAATCATCCGAGACTATGCCTCCGCAACCATTTATCATTTATGCTGGCTCAGAGCTCTTGGCATATAGAAGCCAAGCGCACTGAACCTGCAGCCGTCGACTGTTCGTGGAGGCTGCAACAGGTTTGTCCCCTTTGTCGAGGTTTGGATTACAGGGTACGGACGTAAAGATCAGGCTGTTGTGGATCCTACGCCGTCACAGACACAAGAAAGGCGGCTCCAACTTGAAATGAAAACATCGGCCCTCTTGCAATCGCAGGTTGCCATGATACTTGGGCTTTCGGGGCTGACGTTTTAAAGATCCTTCGGCCCCAGCCGATCGCCGCCTCACTTGTGGGGCTCATGGCTGCGGCAGCTGCATCGGCGGTGACAGGGGCAAGTGTGGCGGCAGCCGCAGCCGCGAAGAGTGCCTGGATATCAGCGTTCACATTGTTCAGGGTTCTGGGTTTAGCTCTCGTTTCAGGCACATGCAGAGGTTTAGCGACGGGTGGTTTTGATCCAGGGCGCATGTCATGCGTCAGCGGGGCTTCTTCATCGTCTTCTGCCAGATTTGCGCAGGGCCACTATGGTAATTATGTTATAGTATGATAGTCTATTCTATAGTATATGGTATCGAGAATTGAGATGGAGGGCCGAAGCAATGATCCATCCCTTTTCGACGGGACGTCCGAAAACCACGGACCCCTTTCAAGGACCGTTGCTAGAATTGCTAGACACTTGAAGCCTGAGAAATTCGATGTATACTTGCTTTACATGTCATGTACCATTCTTTCAGTCGTTTCTTCTCCGCAAGGATCACGTCAGTCCTTGTTTAAACTCACGCAGGGTGGGAGGGCATGCTTCTCGATTGGGTCTCGAGATTTCATGGGCTTGTGTACACGGCCGTGGCACTCCATAGTGCGGCTCTCTAGGGTGTAGTCGGCTAGAGCTCGGAGCTCGGTTTGTTGAGAAGCTGGCGCAAAGAGCACGGTGAAGTTCTTTTCGGCCGCCGAAAATTCACAGAATTGACGACAGCCTTGTGTCTACCAGCCTGAACGCCGACGTCAGCTTGTGCTCCACCTGAGCCCCAAGCAAGGCAAGGACAGCGCGGTCGTGGCAGCCGCAGCTGCAGCTGGGGGCTTTGGCGGCTACATGCTGCGCCCTGCTCGCAGAGTAGACCACCAGGGTTGAACATGTCGATTGGGCCCCCTAAACAACAGGTGACAACACTGGAGAGTCAATAATGTGAGTCTGAGTTTCGCCTAGATGTACAACGACTTTCATAAAGACGGCGAGAGTTCAGATAGAGAGCTGGTATGCAGGATGATGCGGGTCGCAACGAGCTCTGGATTGGGTGTGACGACTTTGACATGATGTAGAGCTCAGTCGGAATCCAGACTTCCTCATGATCAGGGGAGTTCGAGCTCATTGAGTTGCTTTGCCTGGCTCGCAGCACGTCTTAACCTGGTCTGGTCCAACACCCTAGACTCTAGACCTTGAAATCCTTGTTCACCATGTGGGACCGACGATGCCATAATGTAGGACCCGTTTTACTATGCCCGCAAGTGCAAGCTTTTTTGCAACACTCCATCTGTAGACAAGACCTCTTATCAATAGAACAAAGGAAGCATCTCTGACCCTCGCACCAGGTGGTATCTCATCCAGGGAAAGCGGGAGAATTCGATGTCACCGGACAGCGGCCTGCGCGCCGTTGAGGCCGCGTTCGGGGTTGAGGCGTTTCCTTTTCCCGACCGAGAAACAGATAAAGCAAATGCTGTGACGAAGCTGCCAAACCCTAATCAATGTCTCACACAGCCCGAAATTCGTTTCAGATGCGACGGTGGGGGGGGGGGGAATGGGGTCGTGGCAAGAAGTCCGGCGGCCGCCTTTCGGACCTGTCGGGTCAGGGCCCCCTCGACCCTGTCCCAACTGCCGAAGTCTACCCGCCCAAAACTCCCGAAACCCCAAAATACATAGAGTTATCTTGGGATTGAAACTGTTTGATAAGTACAGCAACGTCGCTTCTCCTGCTCCCGAAGTTGCCTAAAGCTTTCAAGCCGGAAGCTTCAAAACGGGGACGAGGAGACAGTTCCTGATTCAAAGCCCCGAACCCCAAATCTTGCAATCCTTAAGGCCTAAAGTTCCTAAAGTACTCATAAGCCCAACGAAACCCTAGACCCGTATATAAACCCTAAAGCATATCCTTCGAGCCATCGCAGCAAGTTCGAGGCCACTCTGCGCCCTGAGGAAATCGCATATGGCAAGGAGCTCTTGGGTTTAGTTTTAGGGTTTAGGGGTTTAGGGGTTTGGGGTTTATAGGGGCTTAGGGTTTAGGGGTTTCCGGGTTTAGGGCTTAGGGTGCAGGGTTTAATGAGGGTTCAGGGTATGGGGGTTGTTGTGAGCTAGGGTGCCTTGTAAGCCATGAGGTTGCTGGCGTACGAAGGCGAGCTGACGCGAGCTTTCTTCACAAGCTGATTTCTGTGTCGCTGGTTGTCATTCTGTGACTGTGTGGCATGCTCCGATCGGTCACGTGGGTTCCATCTTGTCAAGTTATGCCGTAGGAGTCGCCTGCATTCAGATCTGGCGAGTGGAATCAGCATGGGAGACGCAGAATGTCTCATCGATTGCAGAGACGCGAAACCCTGACGCGAAACCGTCACTTCCTGATTTTCCCAGGTAGGATGCTGGACGTAAATGTCAGCATGACCTCAGAAGGTGTCAAGCGACATGTCGGTCAAGCTTTTGGTGTGCCCAACATGGCAATCAACAGAACTGATGCTGGAGGCCACGCTCTGGAAGAATGTGTTAGCAGGAATAGTGCTAGATGTGCGTCGTCCTTCTGGTCGTCGTCGCAGTCGTAACGGTGGTAGTAGTGTTAGTAGTGGAGCCAGTGGTGGGGTGCTGCTTGTTGCTGCAGCAGTAGTAGCAGCACAGTAGCAGCCGCAGTTTTGAAATTCTGAACGTTAAAGCAGTGAGCCAGAGTAAGACGAATCAGTCTAAACTGTCACATCAACCACGCCGATCAATAAATAATTCCATCCGCAGCTGGTAGGCCCGAATTAGTTCATCGAGTTCTCCTGGTTGTTGTCTCGAAGAGTTGTTGGATGTTGCGTTGCGGCAGAGCCTTGAAGCCCTGCCAAAATAAAAAGGCTTGTAAGCTCTATATCATAAACCCTAAACCCAAAGTTTAACTGTAGAGAAACGGAGCCTTCCCGCAGGAGGTGGAGAAGTGGACCATAGAGCTAGCAGGAGGAAAATCGGCCGTGAGTCCAGCTCCCTGGCGAGAAAGAGCACGAGGGTGTATTCTTAAGGTTCAGGGTTTCGGGTGCTATGCAGGTGCATCGGGGTTTCGCTTTTTTTTTTTAATGGACTTCTGGCAGTGCTCTCAGGTGCTCCTCTTGGCAGCGAAGGCTCACAAGATCGAGCTGCTTTGGCTCATAGGGTTTTGGGTTTATAAGGCTTATAGGGTTGATAGGGCTTTGGGGTTTAGGGCTGCTTTGGCTTTTTGATGTTAGATGATTTTGGGGTCTAGGGTTTATAGGGCTCTAGGGTTTAGGGTTCATAGGGCTTTAGGGTTAAGTGTGTGAGGCTTATAGAGTTTAAGTATCTAGATTTGGGATATCTTGCTGAGGGACAGCAGAAAGAGAAACACTAGGTCATGCTATGACCTGTGCAAGTTCTGCCACCGTCAGGTCTACTGAACCCTAAACCCTAAACACCACATAGACTCATAGAGCTTCAGGGTCCGACGCTTTAGGGCACCTGAGGCGCTTCTGCTAGTGCGCAGGGCACACTTTCGAGCAACACCGAGTCCTGTTCTCCATTTCTGTGTGCGGCCGGGAAATCGAAGTCAGGGTAATATGTGAATGACATCGAAGACTTTGACGCTTCCGGACTGGATGATTCGCGCTCCGGCCAGAGTGCCGTGCGTATTTGCCCGAATTCCCAAACGTGACATTGAGAAAGATTCCGGAATCCTTGTCTCCCCAAGGCAACCTTGGCCCTGAACACGGACCGCCCAAGCTACCGAACTCGGAGCTAAAGACCTGGCAATTCTACCACGTGCTAAGGAAGGCCACTGTGCGCCGCAGTCAGTTTCCTGGATCCGAGGTGGAGCATTAAAGCTTGAGAGCCCCGCTGATAGGCCTTCAGCTTTACCACGGGACTTTGGGCTTAAGGTTTACGGGTTTCAGTTGGAGCTTGACATGTATTGTGCTCATCTACGGTCGTTGTGACCTAGTGGTGTTTGTCAGTATTAAGTATGAAGGTTTCTGCTTGACTCGAGATCATGAACATGAAGCCATATATGTCAAAATGTCTTACATCGATCTGCATAGTATTTACATTACGTCGTTCAGGACATACTTGAGTGTGGGCAGTTAGCGGTGTTGCAGTAGCGGGTGTAGCAGTTTTGTGACTATGGTTCTGTCGTCGTGTTTGCGCCTGTGTGGCACGCGTGTTGTTTATAAATTTCTAGAACATGTCCCGAAATCGGTCCCTGTTCGCAAGACAAGGGGCGACTGGTCCACTTGCCTTTGCTAAGTGCCTACACATTCTTCAGGAGGGGCACTCACAGTGGAAGGCAGCTTTGAAGCAGCAGCAGGTCCGAGGGGCGGGGTGGCTTTTGCACAGCCTGCACAGTCAAAAGAACTAGTAAGTGTATCCCTCGGGCTTCCCCCATAATGCGTGTAGTATACATGTATGTACACACACACACACATATATATATATATTAATGTATACTTCTATTTATGACCCCTGCAGCACTTGTCTAACTATCTAAACTTCAATATTAAACCATATTATACCCTGTCACACCACGAAATGTCGTCGTTTTCCTCAACTCTGACACACTTTTCAGCTTGAACTGTTCGAAGGGTTTGTTTGGTATTCGGGCCTTGTCAAGTGTGGAGTCCTGTGGATATAGACGAACAGGTCCCTGCCCCAGTTCTCCATAGGACTAAAGGTCTCGCCTCTTGCAGAAAGGTCACAGCTTTAGCATATTTTGGCTTACACTTGCCCAAAGCCCTGAACGAGTAGTCCTTGTTCTTGTTCTTGTGATTGTTGTGCTGGACATTGGATCCCAACATGTCGCAGCAATTGTTGTGAGCCGGGGTTTCGATTCAGTCGTTGGGGCTTTGTGCTTACTAGGATTTACAGGGTTCAGGGTTTCAGGTGGTGTTGCTCCGAAGCAGGCCCATACCTAACAATTGCCTTTGGACAGACGCCCTGAAGGCCCAAAACACCCAGCTGCTGGAGCCCGAACCCTGAGATTCTTCAGGGCTTCTTTCATTCTGCCGGGCCTCAACCCTGAACCCAGGACGCCCGAAAAGCCCCAAACCTCCGAATCCTCAGCCCCTGAAGCTTTAAGTCCTGTAAAGAGCTCTGCAGAGTTCGGCTTATGGGATCCTTAAGGGAGGGGATTCTAAGAGGGGTCTAGAACCCAATAATCCCCAATTCTCCCTAGGGCTCCCTTAGGTTCCCTAAAGCTCCCTAAGGATTCCTAGGACCCTCCCCGCTTGAACCACCCTCCCTTAAGGATCCGATTATCTGCAAAAAACTCCGCAAACTTACGAAAAGACGAGATACAGCGCCCACGAGGAGATGCGAGTCAAGCCTATCCTGGCAAAAGCTGGTTGGGGATCGGAGGCCATCGCGCGGGTCACAACGCTGCCGCTGGCTTGAACAAATAGCCGTGATGGCCATGGCTTGCTTGTAGCCCTAGAAGTCCTGCCCGTTGTGGGCTTCAGTTTTTAACATTTAACGTTCCGTTCCTCATACGATCATTGATGTGCCCAGTTAATTGAAAAAGTGAACACATGTGATTATTACCATGCTTGCTTGTTGGTTTGCTCGCTGCTTGGCCGCCGTCAGCATTGCTGGTGAATGTCGATCCCCGACTTCGCTCAAGCTTACGATGAGAGGAGGACCTTGAAGCCCTGTAGCTTTCCTACGCCCTAGACCCCGAACCCCACGGCCTAAACTCCGAGGCCTAGACTAGAATGGTTTGTGCGCAGGGATGACATGCACAATTCGAGCAGTGTAAGTTTTACACCCTGCAAAGGCACCTTAGACCCTAAGTCTTAAGCCTAGACCCTAAACTAAACCCTAAACCGCTGCACATGTGTAAGTAGAGGCATCAAAAGCGGCGTTTTTCGAACCCGAGGTTGTCCATGGACGGATCTCGTGAGGACAAAGACATGCAGGCACTGCCTCTGGAACACAGGACTTACATAAGGGCTCCTGCATGGGTTCCTCTACGGGCTCTGTAAGAGTTTTAATTAAAGGCTTAGGACCTATAGGACTTACTGTTTTGGGTCTTCTGCACTTGTCGGAGCGGGGCGGTTACAGTTCTGTGAGTAACTTCAGCAGGGGTCCATTGAGTAAGGATCCCACAGTCAGTCAATGTAAGTTCATATCGGGTCCGTACTTTGTCAGCCTCGCTCAACATCTTTCTGCCCTACCTTGGGCTTTGCCGCCTGTGCTGTCGTGCCAGTTTTGTTCGCCCTCTAGTCTGCGGGCCTGCAGCCTAATACTAAGCTTGTTCGGCAGACTCGTTGCATCGCAGCCTTGTGACCTATATAGTGCAGGTACTTGAGGATGCGACTTGCCTGGTGTTCTTGCAAACGGATCTACCGTCTATGACACTTGGCGATCGCTTGTGACGCATGCTTCGCTCTAAATGCCGGTAGCCATGATTTAGGCCTCTGGTCCTGCCTGTTTCCTCTAGGCTTCCTACATAAACCCGGACCCCAGATCCCAACAGGTCAATAGTCTCGTACTGCAATCCCTGTGCGGTAAGACCCCTCTGACCCGCTCCTTTTCCAGATCCGACTGGCGGATCTCTCCTGAAAAACCGCTGCCTCAAAAGCTGTCCAACATGTTACTAGGCAGCTGGCAGGCGAAATACAGATGCCCCATGTATTGGCAATAGTGTCCCCTTCTGTCTCTCTACACCGGTACGATGACCGACCCCAAAACCCTATTCTCATTGTTGAGGCCCCGATACTGTTCGAATTGTGCTATGTCTTATGTCTTCCATCGCTTCAAGCTATGTTTCAAGTTTCGAGCTCAAGACTTCTGGCTGAGGTTTCACACGTCTGGGTTTGAGGTTGTCTGGCTTTGAGTTGTTGAGGCCGAGGTTGCGTTGGTTACGTGTTCATGCTGATGGAGAAGTGGCGGCAGGCTTGGGGACTGATGGCTGACGAGAGGATGAGGTTCCAGCGCTACAGGAGTTCTGTGCTTCCAAAGCCTGAGTTGGAGTCTTAAATGCTCCATGTCGTTCTGTCCTTCTTCATCGGGGAGGTGGGTGGGAGGAACCCTTGTTCAATCAGTCGAGTGTAAGGCTTCGGGTTCAACAACCATGCACTGAGTTAGTCCCCCTCTAAGACTCTAAGTCAAATTTCGAATCATAGGCTTAAAGCTCATGTGCCATCAGCCCTGGCAGCCATGGGCAATTTAGTCAGCCTCTCTTATCCCAAAGTGCACGATATGCCTGTTCGGCCAAGAGTTCCTCATGTTGTCTCCATTGCATGGCCCTCAACCCTCAATAGTGCCCTACATAACCTGCCTTTGTAGGGCTCCCCTTCTTATATATGAGTTCCTTGTATAACTCGTTTTGGCCTGAAACCCAGAAGTCCCCCCAAAGCCTTGGCCTCGAGTGCTCCCTGAGCTGAGGAAGATCGAAGATCACGGAAAGCTCGTGGATCTCCTGCACAAGACATGGGTAGCTGGCCTTGGATAGAGCCGCAAATATGCTCGCGTCGGAACCCGAAATGCCCTAAGCCTCAAAGCAGATAGGCTCGTGCCGTAGTGAAGGCAGACTCCCATGCAAGGTTTCAGGTTAGCAGAGAGAGAGAGAGAAGACAAAAAGGAGAGAGTACATAATATATATATATATAGAGATAGAGAGAGAGAGAGAGAGAGACACACACACACACATACAGACAGACAGGCACACCGAACTACTGTGAGTACACGCAGGTCCCTGGACAGAAAGACAGATACAGACAAACGGAGACAGACAAGGACAGCCAGGAGACAGACCACAGACGGACAGTTTAACAGGACCGACGTTACCTCCATGCGCGCTCACAATCTTGCCGCTGCTTCGGAAACACTCACTGGCAGAAACGGGCTGCTCTGAAAAGCATGGTTCCGCACAGGTGAAGATGAGCCCGTGTGCGCGAAGCAAAGCCATCCACCTCGAGTATGATGCACCAATGCTGCACTGCTTGATCGAAGCCATCGCACGTGACTCTACCCCATCTTCGCCACAGACACCGATGCTTGGGCCGTCTTTGTAAAGTGCTGTAACAGTGATTGGGGAAGGATGTTGCGTTGACAACCTTCGGTGTTGCAAATGTCGTTGTGGTCGAGCAGCCGAGGATGGTGGCCCCACGTTTTACAAAGGCTTGCGCCGACCTCCTGCGCAAGAGTTGGAGCGAGTTGCCGGAGACATTTACCAAGGAGGTTTTCGAACGCGTCCTAGCAGAGGACAAGGAGGTATATGAGCTCCTGTCCCATCCAGTCGTCAAGGAGTTCCAGAACATGCGCAAGGTGATTAGTAGGTTTTTGGGGCTTCTGGAGCCAGAAGCCACTTTGACGAAATTCAGCATGCTTTGTGACTTTGTGATTCGTTTCTCTTCTCTGCACAAGTTTCTGAGCGCAATTGCAACCTCAACACAGAAAAAGAAGACAGCTCGCAGCAGTCAAAGAGCCTATTACCCTGCGTAGCCGCCTACACTCTGAGCCCGAAATCCCAAGCCCTAAACTAAACACTAAACCTGTCCTGTTTCCCTGCAGCCACCGAGGCCATGCCACAATTCGAGAAACTGGCCCATGCTTTGGCTGTGGCTGGGTGAAATCAACTATCTCTCTCTCTCTCTCTATATATATATATATACATATAGAGCGAGAGAGAGATGCACGTCCGTTTTCATCTGTATTGATGTTGCTACATGCACACACACACACAGAGACACATACGTATATACATACTCATGTACTGATGTATAAACAGATATCATTAGTATGTATCATATATCTTATAAGTACATTCCTGTTAAAAACGTTCGTACACACAAATGTGGGTGTGTGTACATAAATACATATATGCATGGTCGCATGTTTCTGTAGACGGCTATACATATACATATCTCGCTCTCTCTCTCTCTCCCTCCCTCTGTGTCTTATACTGGTGCCTCACATTTGACTTCCATTGAAATTAAGCACCCAGGTGGCCGGTCATTGTGGAGGATTGCGGCTGTCGCACATCGCAGCCATGAAGAGAGCCGTGGTCCGTGTGGTCACGAGCAGCTGGACTGAATGCAGCTGAATGCAGGGTTTAGGGTTTGGTTTGCATGCAAGACACAGCTGCAACTCGCTACAATGGCTAAAGTGGCTAGAGCGTAGAGCCAGCAACATTGTCCAACAACAGTGCTGTGACTACCCACTTCCACCACCGGTTCATTTGCACGTGCCATCAGTCTCGTGGGCACAATACAGCACTGATCGGTGTCTTCGGCGTCCCTGCGTGTAGGTTGGGACCATTACATAAGGCACACCGAGCCTTTAGGATCCCCCACACGGTCCCACTGTACCCTGCATCTTGTAGGCTCTAAGGCCATACGTTCCATACTCAGACTCAATGCCTCGAGCCCGATGCCCCAAACCTGATATACCCGAACACCCACCCATGAAACCCGTCATTCTGAATCCTGAATCCGGAACCCTGTAAATCCCTCTACCCGAAATCCAAAAACCTGATACGATGAAGAGACGCACTGCTTGGAACCCTGGACAACCTATCTTCCTGAAACCCTATACGCATTGGGACGCTTCAGAGGCAATGCCTCCAAGCAGCAGCGCGAGTCTGTGAATCGGGCCTGGGAAGCATCTTGACTGTGAAGGTTCGTTCGGATTGGATACGGGCTCTGTCCTACGAATGTTTCCAAGCCACGGCATCGTTTACTTGTAGCTTGTCAAAATTTTGGGCACAAAGTACCTGGTTGCTAAACTGTTGCAGGGACTGTCTGGGAACTGCATAAAACTACAGTAGTCTGGGCCGCTACGGCAGCCTGTGGCCAAAGCCCCCGCAGGAAGCCATTTTACTTATTCGGAGTTGCGCTCAGGTCGTTGGATTCAAGATAACAGCACTTGCCTTAAGATCCCAATAAACCATAAACCCTCAACCCTCAACCCCAAACGACACTGGCTGAACAGTATGAAAAATTTATGTGTATGTACATAAAAAAAAAATATATATATATATACACATACCTTAATAAGGCCTTCTTCTATGCCTTGGGAGCCGTGGTCGCCCCGCATTTGATGAGCCAAGATCGACTGGAGGAGCTTTGGGGGCATTCCGGGTTTCCTTTAAGGAGCCCATGTGGGGGTGACCATAAGCGCCTTAGGGTTCCTTAAAGGGTTCATGTTAAGGGAACTTTCAGGCCTACTACAATGGCATCCTACTATAAGGGTACTACAATGGCATCTCTAAGGGTTAGTAGAAGGGTACTTTAGGGTTTAAGGTTTAGGGTTTAGGGTTAAGCCGTCGGGCAGAGTCTGGGTTCAAAAAAGGGTTAAGCCGTCGGGTTACAGGGTTTAGGATTTGAGGTGTTTTTAGGCCCCTCGCATGGTTCGCAGCAGAGGTTTTTGCGGGCTGGAAGCAAAGAAGAGGTTTTCGGCTTTTAATTTAAAGTTGCAGACGGTCGTCTTTTTGATAAACTTTACCTTCGCGCACCCATGAACTTCAGTGCTAAAAATGTCAACCTTGTCCCGACATATTTGCTGCGCAAAGCCTAAGTCCTAAGCCCTTCATCATATTAAACCCTTGTAGTAAATCCTGAAAGTACCCAAGCAACCCATATAGTAACCCTCATACAGACCCCTTATAGAACCTACAAAGCTCGAAGCACCTGCAAGGAGATCGCTGCTGCAACGTCCACGGCTCTACCCGTCCCCGGAGGTGGGAGAACCGTCCAACCCTCTGAATATAGAAGCCTACATAATCACGAGTCCTGCTTAGTGTGGGGGCCGCAAGATCCCCATAAGGGAAAGCTTGGAACTTTTGTTAGGCTCCTCAAATTTGTGTTTTTGGTACATGCAGTAGGCATCGATACTCAAGAACAGGACTTATGTCCGGCCTTAGTGGATGATAGAGGTACCCATTAATGAAAACCGTGTCCGGCCCAGAGCCATGTTGTGACGCACCCGAACAATTGCTACCAATACTAACACTATTGAATTGACGGACTACCTACCGTGTAGACAATCGGGGCTGGTATGCTGGAGCAAAACAAAAACAACTCAATTCCCCAGACTTTTCCGGAGCCCGCCCCCGGGTGCAACATTACTCAGTCACTTGTTGTTGCTTTGGGCGTGGCCCAGACTAACGAGGACCTCACTTTGAATAGGATTCAGGGTTGAACGGTTTGGGATTTGGGCTTTTCAGGGTTCGGTGCAGTTCAGGGGCCTGAGGGGATGTAAGGGGTTGTGGAGTGATTTTGAAGTAGATGTCAGGGATGTATGGAGGATCGCTACTCCCCAGCTTTGTGTGTACATCTTTCACGAAATCATCGGAAAGCTCTCAGGTGGCCCCCATGCGGCCATCGCTGCTGTGTGGCTGGAGCTGAATATGGGCCGGGGCACCACCGGGGAACGGGGACAGTGAAGGAGGGAGGGCCAGGATTTCAGACTCGCGCCGAGGATTTCAGAGTCATTCCCTGTTAGAGTCTTTAGGCTTTAGAGTTTAGAGAGTTGAGTATCTTGCGTGCTTAATTTGGAACCGTGCATTCGGGCGTCGGGATGCGTTGATTCGAATTGTGGTTCGATGCCGGGCATCTGCAGCCTGCAGCTGTGAGAACTTTTGCTGTTGTTTAGTCGTTGACTCAGTTTTCCATGCCCGCATCCACTAAAATGCGGCCTGCCGAATCCTCATTTTAGATCATCTGTGCGCCGAACAAGCTGAACCATGAACCCCTGAACCGTATACGGTTAGCGTGACCCAATATTTGCATAAGCTCGAGTTTTGGCGGATGTCGTTTGTGAACTTAGTTAATTTGCAAGCCGCTTAGCGACCTTTTATGCCAGGGCTCCTTTAATTTGGGTTGTTACACATGGGTGCCAAAGAAGTGCGTGGCGAGGGTGTTCCCATGTCGTGGCCGGTTCAAGATGTTGGAAGTACGGCTTGCGGCTTTGTTTTTGTTTTGTCCATGCTTTCGTGCAGCGGCATCACTCTCTCGAGTCTCCAGAAGCGGTAGATATGAATGTATGGTCGTACAGTACAGAAGTGCTGTGAAGATCTTTTCGAATCGCATTCATAGGTTGGCCGGACAATATCGAAAGCCTCACTGCCTGTCAGGTCCCTGCCGTAACCAGGCTCAGACGTTGCACATGCTTCAACAAAACACAACTCACGCCTTTGACTGAAGATGTGATGTGTATGCCCAAGCGACCCGTTGCCACAGCGAAGCTTCGCGAATTGCCAAGTCCCGAATAATAGCGGCATTTCCTCAAGGTGCACCAGCACCCCGCTGCTGACCCACTCCGACAGTTATCACTTGACCCCAAGACGAAAATGCACTCGGCAAGGAACGGCGTCGCTTTGCTAGAAGCTCGGCTATTGAGAATGTTTGCTGGACGGTTCTGCATCGATTCAGTCCTCTGCAATGTTTGACTTCCTGTAGCATCGAGCTTGGCTGCAGGCGATCCCCGTGAGATGCGAGAATGCTTGCCTAGAGTGTCAATGCTGGTCACAGAGCTCACATGAGCTCGGGCAAACAGCTATGTCAGGTTGAGGTGCTCAGCAAAAGATGCTACTCACCCTAAGACTCTAAGCCGAACCAAAGCGGAAAGTAAGCAAAGGAGATGAGCCTGAACATCTCGGCTCTTCGTCCCGGAAGCAATGCGCCCCCAGAAGAGGCCTCTTCAGAGTTGTGTTTGCGCTGCCGGCAGAGGGGCGGGGGGTCTTTAAATTTCTTTAACCTGCAAAGAGTGGGTATCCAGACACAGAGTTTAGGGTTTAGGGTGACAGAGACAGAGGCCTAAACCCTAAACCCAAAACCCCTAAGCCCTAAACCGAGTATTTAGACAAGCTGAGGCCGAAGCCCGCGGTCTGAACCCACAACCCTACTCCCGCAAAGCTGGGACGAGAGAGAGTGTTTAGATATGTGTACTCCAATCCAAGGCCCCACAGTAACCCTAAGCCGGGACTTTGAAGACTAAGCCGTAAACGCCCACAACAGCCTTTACCTTCTCCCAGAAACCTTTTCTCCGCCTCGCAATGTAGGCCACTCAAGTCACGGTAAGCCCATAAAAGTTAACAAAACAGAAGCTCTTCGCAAAGCTGATCAACTCCAAAACTATGCCCTAAACCCGAAACCCCGAAGTGTACCAAGTCGAAACCCTAAACCCCTAAACTCGAAAAGCCCCTTAAACTCCAAAACTATAGCCTTAAACCCTAAACCCTAAACCCGCCCCTTACAAAAGCTCGTCGAGGTGATGACCAAGCTACGGGAGGCACGGGGCTGGCTCCTGGATTGCATCCGCGAGGACCCTTGCTTTACGGTTTTATTAGGGTTTAGGGGCTCAGGAAAAGAGTTGAAGGGCTTTGCGCTAAAAGCTGTTCTGTTTAATCACAAAGGATTTCGTAGGTGTGTAAGGCTTGCTTAGCGTTTTGGCTTCTTGACTGGATCATGGGGCCTTGGGATGATTTCAAGATTTTGGGTGTAAGGTTTAAAGTGCAGGCTTTGAGATTGAGGTCCGATGCTGCGTGGAAAGTTTTCCCCTGAGCAGCCGACGCACGCATTAGCACATATCACTGTCACTGATCAGGCACAGCACGTTCGCCCTTCACCGCAGAAGCGTCCTTTGTCGTGCATCCGATGTTTCTTCCAGAGTCAGAGGTTGTCCCCGGAGTGCTGCAATGCGACATGACCTGTACTTAAACTGGCAACTAAACACCCCCGAGGAAGTAGCAGGATAACTCGGCAGGCGGTTTGGGTCCAGGGTTTATGTTGTCGGGCTCAGAGTCTCCAAATGCCCATTTCCTGAATCCACAAACCTAGACAGAGCCTGAGTGCCGAAACATCCCGAAAGGGCCAATCAGAAGTCCTCAGCATTGGATCCTAGATTTTAAGATCTTGAAAAACCCACGTAGCCTTGATGCCTGAGCCCTTAATTACATGACCCAGCAATGCAGGAGGTGAGGAGGGCGGTGCATGACACGACAGCCGGAAAAAACCCTGTACCCTTCAATGATGCAGTACGCTTGAAGCCGCCGCAGAAACCCCTGATGTCCACGCCTTACCGTGCGTCCCTAAGCCGGGAACTTTAAATAAAGCCTGAACTTCGGGAGTCCTGCCCCTGAGTCCTGAATCTCTACATCCCCCCAGAACCGCCTTTACCAGGATGTGAATGCCTACTGCGGGCTGCTCAGTTCGGTATACGGACAGATGCCAGACAAGGCGCCTGTCCTAGAGTTGCGAGCCGCTTTAGGGCTTAGAGTTGATGGGGATGTTTCAGGTTACTGTAGGGTTTTAAGTTTGCGGAAAGAGGATTTGCAACACAAGCTGCTCTGCAGACTCCCCATAAACCCTACAGGCCCTACTCCCTTGAACCTTCAACCCTGCCCCCTGACTCCGCCACCCTGACTTCGCCACGGTCAGGCAATGCAGGCAGCGGCTTCAGAAGAGACAGAAAAGAGGCCGGTGTGGGGTTCCAGAGCTCATCAGCCGATATAGGGCTTTGGAACAATTAGCGCTCGCATCCCCTTGAAGGCCCTATACTATAGATACTTCTGGTATATCGCGCCGCAAAGCATTCAGGCCACTGCATCATATGATGTTCTACCGGCAGATGTTCTAATGGGTCCTGAGCTCACTTCTGTCCCACCAGGCAGCATTAAAGCGGTTCAGTCCAGCAGGAAGGGTCCACACAGCCAAAACGAGGATGGATCATGGTGACTATTGCTGCTTCCATGACTGTTTAGAGTTTAGATGTCATCGTCTTCGTGTTTGCTGTCGTGAATGGGGAGGAAAAGGTGCAGTTGCAGCAGCAGCAGCAGCAGCAGTAGTATTAGCATGAGGACGAGTAGTAAGCAGCAGCAGTAGCAGCTGTAGCCGTAGCAGTATACAGTAGAAGTAGCAGTAGCAGTAGCAGTAGTAGCAGTAGCAGTAGCAGTAGCAGTAGCAGTAGTAGTAGTAGTAGTAGTAGCAGAAGGAGTGGGAGAGGTGTGGAGGAGGAGCGGAAGGAATTGAGACTTTTGACTCCCAGGCCTACGAGATCCCGTTGATCAACAGCGTTTGGAGTTTGACGGTTCAGGGTTTTTTTGGGGGGGGATTGGAGTTTGGCGGTTTAGGGTTGAACTCCGAACCCCTTGATTTTCTCTAGACTTTACAAGAACCCGAAACCCTGGACTCAAAAGGCTTTGGCTCCGAAGGGCTGCAGAAGTTCCATTGCGTGTTGCCGAGCCACTGGGCCGACCGCAAAACTCGGGTTTTGCTTTTTTGGTTCAAGGAGCCAACACTCAGTGTCTTTGGGGAAGCCGTCTCTGTGTTGTTTTCCGTGCAGTTTGTGAGCTTGGGCTTTTGGGTCTATAGGAGGCGTGAGGAGAGTTCAGCATGAATTCGGGCGGACGACTGGAGTGCCAAGGCTGTCCACCGGCACCGCCGCGGAGTGTTTGCGATGCAAAAGCTACATCAAAGCGAGCTTGAAAGGACCGGCACAGACAGGGTAGTGATGATTTTCGGAGTGAGTAGCAAGTGTAGCTAGTAGGAGCAGTAGCAGTCGCAGTAGCAGCCATTTGTAGTCTCAAGCAGCAGCAGTACTAGTAGGAGGGTCACCTGCTTCGATCTTTGAAGCAGCACTCGGGAATCAGGAGACTGGATTGCCGGCGCCAAGCTTCTTCGAACCGCCTCGGAAATCTCCTTGAAGCCACTTGGTGTGCAGAGGTTCAGGGTGTAGGGCCCAGGGTTTAAGGTTTCGGGTTCAGGGTTTAAGGTTTAGGGTTTTGGGCGAGCTCAGTTCAAGCCTGTGGAAAAGGGTTTTGGGTTTAGGGTTTAGGTGCGACATGTGGGGAGTGGGGAGTGTAAACCGATGGAAGCTGGAGCGAACAACATCCTGGATTCTACCATGGAGGCTCCTCAGGGTCCTGTGCTTTCTGAGAGCCTCCTGTGCGCGCAGAACTACGGGTGGCAACATGTGCTTCAAGCCAAATGTCAGTCACACAGTAACAGGCAGGGACACTTTCATAATTCCGGAAAGTGGATGCATCGCAATAGCAGAAGGAACAGCAGTGATTCTAGTGCACGTGCACATGCTGATGACGGGAAAGCCCGGAGTGTCACATCTCCTCTAGCACACTCTTCTTACGACTGCTGTTGTATTATAAGTCCGGTCCAAGCGGCATTGCATACTGTCATACTGTGGCTGTACCCGGTATCGCCAGGAGGAAGCTGAAGTGCCTTCGAACCCGAGCTTGGAAGAGATTTGTTCGAGTCGACTATCAACCATGGAAGCTGTAGCTCGGACTCGGTGCCTCGCAAGGAACGTGTCCATCAACCTGAGAGACATGGGCTTGGCGGCCAAGGCTTTGCGAGTAGGGCGTGGGGCACAGGGCTTAGGGTTTCTGGATTGTTGTAGCAGCAGAACAACAGGCAGCCCACAACTTACTAGCGCTCCAAGCAATTCTAGCCACAAGGGCAAGACTGAACTTCATTTTCCAACAAGCATGCGATGGCCTTGCATGTGGCAAGGCTGAATCTCGAATCCTTGTCGATTTATATAGGATTAATTAGGCATCAGGTTCTTTATCTCTCTCTCTGTCTCGCTCTCTC
>CAJNJA010057030.1:21282-35104 GCA_905231915.1 Symbiodinium necroappetens | reverse complement strand
GGGGGGGGGGGGGTGGTAATTGCTAGCCTTGGACCGTGGACGAAATTCTAGTAGTCTAGTGGTCTAGTGACTAGTGTGACACTAGTGCAATCCAACAAAACAGTACCAGAAAGCATGCATTGCAACTACGACGCCATTCACACACACACACACATATCCCTTTCGTGTCGAGCTGTCTGAAAAGTCGGTCTGATGAAGTGTGCTGTATGTATGCCTGTTGGCATCTAGGTTTGTGCAATTTGCGTGTACTCGGTTGACACGTGCTACAGGACAACCTCGTACATAGTTTTGTCCTGAAAAAAAACCTCTCTGCCACCCGGAGGCTGCTGACTTCGACAAGCGGCTGGCCAGGATTCGCGACACCGAACCACCTTGGGAGGACCCGGGGTTCTGAGACAGCTCTGGTTGTTAACTGTTAGGGCTAGCCTAAACCCCAAACCCTAAGCCAAAAAAAGCTAAACCCAAACCCCAAATCCCACAGCAGCTCCCATTGTCCTGTCATAGGCATCTAGCAACAAAGCATCCCGTGCTTCGTGATGGTACATGACCACTAGAATAGACTGCATGATTTTAGGGGGTTGCGGTAGCTTTGAGAAGTTTGAGAAACAGGATGCCATATCATCAGCTATTAGTTATTTGGAACGTTAATTACTAGGACCATTCTTGAAAAGGACCCGACATAAGGTGCTGCCACGCTCAAGAGGAAGAATGTTTCCACAGGTTGGCCGGAAGCCGCAGGACGGCTTCATCCCACCGGCATCGAAGAAGGGGGGTCGATCCGCTTGTTCCCAAAGATGTCGTGAACAACTCTCTCTTGGGCTCGTGGCACGCCGTGAAATGCACTGGTGTGTAGAGTCACATTGACCCGGCTCCTGCACAGAGGTGCCGCCACTTGTTCAGCTTGAAAGACCACTGTGCAGTAAGTATCCGTTGAATCAGCCGGTCCAAGGGTGCAAGTCCACCACAGTCGTACTGTTATTGGCTGGTCGGTTGTTGTCGTTCAGATTGAACAGAGTACTGCGAATGGTACAACTGACGGCAATACAAAAGCTCACGGATGTGTTATTTCATTAACTGTGCACTCGCTCAGTTGTTGGCGACTCGCAAGCGTTACACTCAGGGTCAGTGCGCTATAGCCCCACACTGAGTGGTGTTTGCATGATTCTCCGCGTGGCCAGAAACACTGCGGCGAGCAGGGCTAGCTTTTGCATCAGAGGCCAAAAGGCAGGTTGTAGATGACATTAGCGCCCCTGATACCGTAGACCGGTCTCTTCTGGAAGTTACATACGAGCCAGACCATTGTCTCGGCAGGATCTGGTCGATGTCACGATATCATGAGTGAGACATCTTCATTCGACTGAGAGGTAAAGCAGTTGGCTGCGAATCCGTGACCCATCGAAAGGTTGTGGTCCATAGAATACTGGTCTTTGCAGAGGTCCGGGACCCCAAAATTTGCCGAAAATGCTCAGGCACTTCCTCTTTCTCCCTAGTATGTGCTGTAGGTGTGAGTGGGCCCACAACGACACTTCTTGTTAAAGGAAAGGGTCTAGCCAGCAGCCTGCGTTCCCATTTCGACTGCTGTGCATAGTCATCGGTTGGCTTTGGAACCCTGGCATTCAACTGCACCCTCAGACTCCATCCATACCTCAGCCCTTAGGCTACCAGAGGCCTTCCGCCCTAGCGGCAGTCCCACTGTACTTATTCCAGCTATGATATATTACTGTAGCAATGCAGTAGACTACATTACAGTGTTATCTAATTTAAAGTGATGTCGCATAAGCAGTAGCATTAGCATTGGCATTAGCAGTAGCACAGAGTAACAGTCTAGTCTAGTCTTTAGTCCAGCCTAGTTTAGTTCAGTCTGCGAAATTGTAGTGATTCTAGCATAACAGTGTATTCTGGTATAGTATTGGCACAGCATACCAAAGCATAGCACAGCATGGTCGGGCATAGTTTTCTAAAGCATGGCATAGCCTGGTAAAGTCTAGCATGGTCTTGTACAGTCGAGCATAAACATAGGATAGACCAGCGTGGTATGGCATTCTACAATGTGTAGCGGATGGTGGGTGTATGGATACAGTATCCAGAATAAAGCATATAGTTAAAATTATATGATAAGTGCTGTGTGCTATGATCTGCTACATAGCAGTATACCTTATAGAGGGTGCACTACACTACACTAAGATTTATAGTTTATAGCGTTTATAGCTCGTACAACTATACATAAGTAATGTATAGTCTAAATGTGTGATATACAGTATACCATGCATAATAGATAGTATATGACAGCATCTTGTCTTATAGCACAGTATGGTACAGCACAGGATAGCAAATCATGGTCTGATACGGTACGAGTGGAGTAGATTAGGGTAAAGTGAAAGAGATGCTGCTGGAGAGTCGGGGTCTGCCACCCGAAGATTTTCAGCGAGAAGCAGCTCAGTGTTGCAAGATGAAAACAACGCGTTCGGCGCAGAAGTCATGTTCGATTACGGGGTGCTTAGCCTCATGAGTTAAACGCAGCTCAAGGCTCGTGATTGTCAACTACGTTGTGGTCGTGGGTTTGCCGACTGTGGACTTAGAATCTTTAGGCCCAGGTGCTGTGCCCTTCGCCGGAACCTTAGCAGCAGGCACCTGAGAGTACCCGTACTTCTAGCAGGAGCTCACGTAAACATCCGTCTCATCCCGGCAGCTACATCAGAAGAAAATGCCCAGACAGCTAAAACCTTACACTTCGGAAAAGCGGAGGCATTCCTCCCTGGCTCTGAATTTGAATACAATCCTCCAATCAAGGGCCCCACATTAAGGTCATTCCGAATCTTAAGACACTCGACGATGTCTCTACATCCAAACCTTGGACTTCAAAGCCCTCGCAAGAATTTGGAGTCCCAGAACAGGCACTGTGAAGCCTCTGTAGGGGCGAATGAGGCCATCCGAACACCCATCGGTGCAGGTCCGCACGACTGAGTCGATGCTAGGAGCAGCACTGGTCGCACAGGCCTGGCTTGCTGTTGCACAGCAAGCTAAACATACAGCCTAGTGTGCAGTTTCGGCTGCATGCTTGTCAAGGAGCCCCGAAATCCAAAAGCACCGAGGTATGAAGTTTTCACGCAATATTCTCACAAGGGGGTCAGTTTCAGTATGGTTGGATCTTGTTTTGGGAGTCCCTAGGTTATCGTTCCCCTCTGCCCCCTGGTCTTACGGGTACAGGAGCCGCCCTAAATAACGGGGCTTCCTGCAACTAGCGGCCCTGTGCGTAAAGTGGATCCTGATAACTGAATTCGCCGGAGAAGCTTCAAGTCACGGGGAATGGGAGTCGGGTGTGTCCGAAATTCCTCACATGGGTATCCCGACGCTTCTTTCAGGATTGGAAGAAGAGACTCGGGGCGAGAGAGAGAGAGAGAGAGAGAGTGAGAGAGTGAGAGAGCGAGGGAAAGACTTGCTTCAAGGCTTCTTGGGCTTCGGGGAGTTTATAGTTTATACGGTGTTGGGGTTTCAAAAAGTTTAAAGTTTCCTCGAGGCACCGCTGCAGGGATGACGCCGTTGCATTTCCTTTCATGAGTTGTGGGTGGGTATTGTCCTGGATGTATAGACCAGCAGGCTCTCGAGGGTAGGCTAATATGTTTAACCGGTTTCTGCGGAAGCTTCCGTTTTTCTGGCAGACCACGAGTCCGAGCGTTGCATTCGCTTTAGAAGCTGCCGTGTATGGAACTTTGTAAGTTGTAGGGTTTAGGGTTTGGGGTTATTGGGTTCATGGGTCGTAGGCTTCGAGATCACGTCTCCTTTGGGTGGTCAGGGCTTCAGTTCGTAGGAAGTGCAGAGCTTGGGGCTGAGCCAAGCCGTTGTGGAAAGGGGGCCTGGAATAATTACGAACTGCCAATCAACAAATTCTATTCCTGCGATTTCCTCGGTATGAGTGTAATACAAGTATTAACCTGGGACATTGCCTGCGCCAGGGACATGCGGAGGAAGCTAGTGCCTCTTGGCTGTCAGTGATGAGAACTAGAATTCCTCAGGGATCTTTCTGATGATTGTAGTATGAGGTGCCAAAGCCTTGTTCTACCCGATTCTATTCATCAAGTAGTTTGCGTAGTTCAGGTTTTTACAGAGCAGATCTTGCTTCAATGTTGCTTAGCTCTGCTTTCAGTATAGCATCCTGCCTCTTTTCGAGTCTTCATCAGGGAGTGTCTTTTCCTGCGATGGGCAGTCTCAGACATCAGTCGTTACGCCCATGTTAGGGTTACGGGAAGGGGTTGGATCAGAGAGTAAGTCTGCCTCAACCGCAAGTAGCCTACTTTTATCCAGTCGTTATAGAAGGAAGTGATATTACGGAATATTACGGAATTCTAACACCGATGACGATACACGTCTAGGGCGTCTCATGGCTAAACCGTTCCTGAGCTTTGCATCGTGGTTTGGTTGCAGGGGCAAGGGCAGACTCTGTATATGTTTCACATCGTTCTTGTGTTCCACATGTAGAACTGATACAACGCTCACTGGGGCGCGAGTGTAACTAAGCACCAGAGAACCCTCCCGGAAATTCTGAACGGCTGAGACTTTAATACAAACATGATCAGCCATACCCTGAAATATAAACCCCAAGCCCCAGTCCTTTGATACGTCTTACCCCCTTTATTGTATCCCCTATTACACCCCCCCTATGGTAACCCTTGAACCGTAAACCCTATAAGCCCTAACCCTAAACCCTACCCGTAGCTGGGCGGGTGGGAAAAAACCCTACCCGTGTAGTAACCCTGATCGCATCCGTTGTGGTTACCGTTTTAGTAGCCCTTACAGGAACCCTGTAAGGAACCCTTATAGTACGTAACCCTTACAGAGTTGCTTTCCTCGAGCCCCCCCCCCACCCACCAAAGGCTCTGCTTCCGGGAACAGCTCTAGCCTTGGAGCGAAGCTGCGGATCCTCGCACCCACAGGCCTGGGCTGAGCGTGGAGTTTAGGGCCGTTTAGGGTTTCGGTATTATGAGGGTTCCGTTGAGGGCTACGGTAAGGGTTCTATACGGGTTTGAGGGTTACTTCCAGGGTTCTATAAGAGCTTGAGGGGTACCCATAAGGATTTTAGAAGGGTTTAGGGCTCCGGGTTCGGGATTTTCGGATGTCGGGTTTACAGAGGGGGATGGGGTGCCTGCATATATTTCACATTCTGACCGAAGGTCCAGGCCTCATCGTCTTCTGAGGACTTGGCTGCGGCGTTTTGTTCTCGCCGGTTTATTAGCCACCGGCGCCGAAGCGGTCAGGTTACCATTTCGCGAGTGCATTGGGAGGGTAGAAATGATGTTCAGTCTTACTGTCAAGAATGGCATGAGAAGGTGCTGAAGATTGCTACCCTGAGTCCACATGCAGCAAAGCCCCTGTGACTGCGAGTTTGGCGTGCAATCCTAGATTTCAGACCGAAACCCTAAACCCAAACCCCAAACACTGTATGCCCTACACTTTTTCTCAGTTCTCTGAGACCCTGCACCACAAGCCCAAGCCCTCAACCCTGAGTCGCACTGAAGTCATTTACAACCCTAGACACAAGACCCCATAGGACCTCGCCAACCTCTTTGATTTTTTTGGTTCTAGAGACCTGATCAAGAACCTATACACAGCCTTTAAGCTTAAATTCTAAACTCTGCAAGCCCTAAGCAATCCTACGCTTCTCAGGTCCTGACCGTTCAAGGCACGCTGGCCTTGGCCTACGCCGAGACGGGCCGTCGCAAGGAGGCCGACTGAGGGGATTCCGGTTTAGGATTTAGAGTTTAGGTTCAAGTACCATCGACAAAGTCGTCATCATGATGACAGTCTTGTAGTTTGACATAACTCATGTTATAGCATCATGTAGCGGCGTACTGTGTTGTCGTAACATGGCATCCGTGGAGACGAAGATTAGTCGAAAGGTGGTTGTGGCCATAGTTTGAGTCGTCATGCCATGGATTATCCTGCAATCGGTTTGTCAATATTGGGCCTGAAATGGAACCACGTCATGCAGTTGTCACCCTTGGTCGGCCATGACTCTTGCAGATGATTTCGAGTCGAGAAGCCGGCTTTGATGTTGGCCTTCTTTGGTGGTACCAACCGTCCAGCTTAGAACACCCATGTCAAACAGCATGTTCAAAGGACGGCCAGGCCAGCAGGAACGCTTGCTACAAGCCATGTCTAAATGGGAACATCCGAGGCCATTGAAGAACATTAAAGAAATTAAAGAGGTGTTTACATTTTGAAGAGTGCCTCGAGTCGCCAGCCTAATCGCCCAAAATCCTGAACCACAAACCCCCGAAGCGGCAGTTTTGGCAGACCGTGAGCCTGTATTGAGAGTCTTTTGCAGACATTTAAATGCTTGGCAAAGCCTATCTCAGAAGAGAGCCGAACTTGCGTAGAACATCTGATCTCTGGTCCTCGTAGGGAACAAATGACCTTTAAGTTTTCAGACTAAGGCTAAGGGGCCTATACCTGTTTACTAGGAATCTTGTTGTGAGGCTTGAAGTTGCCCAGCTTTGCAAAACAAAGTCCTAGCCAGAGGGGAAATCCTGCAGTCTCACCCTTCTTACACAAAGCAGCCATGTATGTATGTATGTATGTATGTATGTATGTATGTATGTATGTATGTTATGTTATGTAATGTAAGGAATGTTATGTACTGTTATTTAATGTTATGTAATGTTATTTAATGTTATGTAATGTAATGTAATGTAATGTAATGTAATGTATGTCATGTATGTCATGTATGTAATGTAATGTATGTATGTATGTATGTATGTATGTATGTATGTATGTATCTATGTATCTATGTATTCATCTATGTATGCATGCATATACATATGTACGCGTTTTCCTGAAAGCTCACCAAAAGCAGGTGTGAACCCCCTAAACCCTAGATCCCACATCTTGTTCGCTGAAGCCGCCTGTTTGCTAAAGCAGCCATCGCTGTGAGGCCGAAAAGTTGCAGAAGTTCTGACTTTTGGCAGCAACGGTGCATGTCGGTCATCATAGGACGGTTCCGGGCTTCGGTCGGTATTGAAGAAAGGTCTTCAGTTGGGATGTATAGCGTAGTCTATGTTTTTGTTTGCGGGAAGGGGGTTGTCATAGGAGGTCATGGCTTATGTGGTTTTACAAGGGTGTGGGGTGTGTTTGGTTTAGGCTCAGGGCTGAGCAGTTGAGGCTTATGCGTCTAGGTGCCAGCACTTCGCACAGGTGCATAGTGGCGTTTTCGACACACTGTATACCGAATACCCTGCATTCAGGCTGTCCTGAGTCCTAGAGTCTGCATAGTCAGGAGGGTCTCGGTATAAGGCTTGGGAGAGGGCTTGCAGTCAATGGGGTTGGAAGTTAAATTAAAGGTTCCTAGAGTTTATGATCCCTACATAGGAAAGCCTTTAGTGCAACACAAAAAATTCAACAACTTGTCACATGACGAGACTCTATAGTGGAGTTGGCTTGGACCGACATCCCCCCTCTACTTTTGACAGCAAAGTGCAAAGAGTTACTGGTGAGCTCATGGCTTTACGACGTTTCTGGACTTGCCAAACTCACAAATCCGATATCTGACTCGGACTCTAAATAACCTTTCTTCGGCTAGTCGCGAAAGTAGTGGGCATGAGCACTTAAAGCTTCAGTCGCTTCAACAGCACGCCCAAACCCCTGAAAACAAAAACAGAACAGCCAGAGTTCTGAAACCGTGTCAACCCCACACCCGGCTTCTTACAAGCCTTACACACCTCAACCACTGAGTTCCTGAGTCCCACGCCGGAAACTTCTTGCAAGGATTCCACAATCCTTTAGAATCCGAAGTGGCGTGCGAACCCTCAACCCTGAGCCTCAAACACGTAATCCTCTCAGCCTTAAGCTTAAAGGCCCCCCAGAAATCCATAAGCCCTGACTCCCAAGGCCCAAAAAAAACTCCCTGAAAGCCCTAAACTTCTAGACCCTTACCCCTAAACGAAAAAAATCCTAAACCCGACACCCCAGTCCTTTGAAGACGTTTATAAGGAGTTCGGAGATGCGCCGAATTTCAGAGGACGATCTGCAAGGACTGCGGCTTGGCCCAAGGTTCTGGCAGCCACAGCTTCCCAGCAGAAGGGCTCCTTTAAGGGTACTATGGGGTTGAAGATGATAAGGTTCCCTTTAGGAGTTCTGTGGTGTTCTAGAATCGGGTTCCCTTTGAGGGTTACGATGAGGGATTCAATTACAGTACCCGGTTCTCTCCCTGCGCACCGCGCTCGCATTCTCTCAAGGCTCCTCGCAGATTCAACGAAGCATGGACTTCCTGTTTCTTTGATATATCCTAGCTGATAGTTTCGGCTCTGCCAGTTCTTCCGTTTAACCGGGAGATTTTCTGTAAACTGGGGGGGGGGGGGGGGTGTCAGGACTTCCCAAAACAAGCTACCCCCAAATGTGTAATGGAGGGAGGCTCGTTAACAATGATATGGCCAAAACGTTCCATTCGTGGCTTGACTGAAGGGCTGGCTGCTTAATGTTTGCATACAGTCGGCCAGTGCAGAGTGACAGGATCTGGGATCTTAGGTGTGTATGAAGGTTCAGAAGCAATGACAGCACACTGCAACCAATTCTAGATTCATAGCTCTAGGATTCCCCAAACAATCCTTCGGAGGCATTAAATAAGCCTAAGCACATCCCAGGTACAGCGAAGCCGTGAAAGCTGCGCAGCGGCTAGCTCAGGCTCTCCAAGGGCGGTCCATGAAGGCGGGGGCTTAGTATAGAAGCGCGAATGGGCAGTGTTTACTTCGGAAGAGCTCAACAGGGCTTTAAATTGAGGGTTCTATAGCCTTTTTTCAAGAGTTTGCCGTTATGGGACCCATGCAGAAGACCTTATAAAATCCCAGGTGTGCAGAAAACAAGATCTTGGCTGACGGCGGGAAAGCAGTTCGCATGTTCAAGTCTATAGAGGCCTTGGGTCTCAGTCCCGACTCAGTCCTCCAACTTTTACCTTTGATGTATGTCTGCTCTTCGGGGAGATGCCTTGAAGTCCAAACGGATGCGACGCAGGGACGCTGCACCCGCTTCTGCGCGCAGCCATTGAAGGCTTGGTGGCCGTCCTGGTGGCCTCCGCACAAGCATTCAGAGATTCTCTCGTTGTGGTTAGGTCTTTGCCTCTCGAACGAATCCAGCTCTAGTGTATTGCAGTGTTTCAACACCAGGGAGATGGCTGTACCTCCTCGGAGCAGATTGTTCTTCAGATCTGCAGCAGAACAGCTGTGTTTCACTCGAATGTCGAGGCAGTCACTAATCCCAGTTCTCGCGAGTAGGATGGAACCAACTCACATTTCCCAAGTCGTCAGCCAAGGTTCAAGCACTGGATCAAGGACAAAACCACCTGAGGTTTGGCGGAGGAAAAAGAGCCCCTGATTCTGTTTACGCTGGTTGTTGCCATCTGTGTACTACTAATTGAAGCAATTCTGTTCTGTTGTTGTTGAAACACCTTCCGTGATGCTGTGGCTGGGCTGCTGCAGCATTTCAATCGCTCATGCTTCAAGCTTGAAACCGTCTTCGACACACAGCCCTTCCAGCTGTGGGAGAGGCTCGTAAGGCTCTACATCGACATCTAAATCTAGATACATGAGTGTATATATATATATGTATATACATATGTCTATGTGTATGCGGTGTGTGTGTATATGTATGTATGCATGTATTTGTGTATGTACAGAAAAAGCGAGAGAGAGAGAGAGAGAGAGAGAGATAGAGAGAGAGAGAGAGAGAGAGCGAGCGAGAGAGGGAGAGAGAGAGAGTGGCAGAGAGTAACAGCAAAAAACAAGCAATCAGATTGTCGTGGGACATGTTATGAGGGCTGCAACAATGAGAGGAGGGATCTGTCCATTTCTGGGATGCTTTCTTGGTGGTCTGCTGCTGACAGTGAGTTCGAGCGAGTGTAGACGACCTCATATACAACACTCCACTTGCGGTGCTTCCTGAGATTCCCTATTCTGTTCGCACACTTCAGTGTTATCCATGCCCAGGCAACAGACTCGAACTCATTAGCTCTTCTGAACAGCCAGACACCCACGGAAACCCAGAGGCAAGACGGACATGGTTGACCCTTCCATGCTAGAGGCTATGCATGCAACCTGTTTGAGATCAGAAAAGAAACATTGTGTGGAGCAGGGACCCTTTTTTTCTATGAAACGGTCACATGCACCCCGACAGGCTGAGACGCATGCTGCTTTTGCAGATACCATTGCCAATCTGCGAGAGTCCGGACCCCGGCCTGTTGACGCTTTCAAGTGTTGCGATAAGGGTCACTAAAGGCTAAGGAGTTCCTAAATATAAAGATTAGTGGGAGGGGTCTAGGGTTGGGGGTGGGGTTTTGGGCTTGAGATTTAGGGTTTTGGCGTTTCTGGCGCAGAGCATGCCTTCCGAGTGTTTTTACATCTGTACACACACACACACAGAGACACACAGACACACGCAGACGCGCTTGTGTATAGGTTTGTGGGTGTCCTATATTACATTGCAAACCCTCGCAAAAGAAGCCACAGACCCCTTGGATAACGTTGTTTGGATTGAGAGCATGCACCAAGAATTCAGTTCATTACCTCTACACAATGTGGTGGCCGGAAGGTCGTGGAATGGACGCACAGCCGCATTGGTGGGCAAGTGGTCCGGCACCAAGCTTTCCGAGCCGCTGCCTTCCCAATGAAGCCGGAAACCCTACACCCTGGGAAAACATGGGCCTCTAAGCCCCTAAGCCCTCTAAGCCCCTAAACCCTTAAACCCACAAAGCTATAACCCCCCCCCCTATGCCCTATAAGCCACTTAAAGTCTTGGCACTCCCAGGCCAGAGGGCGTGCCTCAGGCCGGGGGCCGGCTCTTACTAGCACTACAGGGTTCAGGGTTTAAGGAATCTGGGTTTTGGGCGTTTGGGGTTCAGGGCTTAGGGGTTTTGGGTTTTGGGTGTTTGGGGATCAGGGTTTAGTAAATTTAGGTTTTGGGCGTTTGGAGTTTTGGGGTAGGTGTATTTGGACTTTTGGGGTTTAGGGTTTAGGGTCTAGGGTTGCGCTGCAGCTGCTACCACAGCGTCGACGACTGCTACTACTAATTACCGTGTTCTCTACCACTTGACATATAGGCAGCTGCAGCAACTGTTGTAGAGTTTGCTTCCCGTTTGTAAGTTCGGAACACCCGTGCGTAAGACTTCAGGGTTTCCAATTAATTACGTACGAACTGAGAATTTCAATCCGAGTTTTCATCAACATGAAATCTTCGTCCTTCCACCGCTCTTTATGACACGAGAGTTTGAAAACCGCTTCACGTGAATAATTTGTGGCGATAGGAACGGACGCCCTCTAAAGGCCTGGTACAGGACAGCCTTTGGCCAGGGCAATCGGCTGGTGTACGAGAAAGGCACTGACGTTGCAGCTCCCGCATCATCTTAAGCCTGAGCACTGACTTGTTTCCTGAGCAGGCTTTTCAGATCCCCAGCTGACTACAGCCGAGTGAGCCTGCATGCATGACACGGGTACATTCTCAACAAAACACAGTCGACACATGTTATTTGCGGTGGGTTATCACGTGTGAGTGAGTGAGTGAGTGAGTGAGTGAGTGAGTGAGTGAGTGAGGGGTATCACGTGAGAGTTGGTGATTGTTGCGAACCTTAATGCACGCTGTTATTCTTGATCCTGCTGTGTTGGCGAACGGCATTCCGATGTAAAATAGCGGCTGTGCAAATGGCAGCAATGATGAGGGTGAAGTTGCGGACAATGAGCAGGATGATGCCGCCGCCAGTCAGGTTTGTAGTGATGTATCATGACGATAAGGCTGACCGCTGGTTTTCCATCATCAAGATGGCAACGACTGTTCCGATGTCGGCTTTGCCTATGATGAGCCCATGAACCCTAAACCCTAACCCCTAAACCCTGAACCCTAAACCCCTAAACAGGATAATGACGGGGTTGTTGGCACCTGAAGTCCAGGCCGTGCTCGATCTCATCTCACGGGGTGTGAAGCGGAAGGCGCCGCTGCCGAACCCCATACTCGGGTTCTAAAGTTTAAGGGTTATGTATATAAGGGTTTGGGCTTGAGGGGTTTAGAAAAACGGGTACGCTTCACCCCATAAATTTAGAAAAAGCACAATAGTTTTGTGTTGTGAGGGCTCTAGGAGCCACACAAGCCTTCAAATCCGCATCAGCCCCCCAGAAGGTTGTCGACATGCTTGGGTCGTTGGAGACTTGTGAGTTTAAGAGCTTGTCAGGGCCTTATTCTGCTTCACAATCGGTTTATGAGGGCTTCATGAGGGATCTTACAGGAGGCTTTTAGGATTTGTGTTGCTTTTGGAGTTGGCCGTAGGTTTGGGGTTTTAGGGTGGTTTCTGATCCCGAAGCATGCTGAGTACCTCGATTTTGCTAAGCAACTGGGTCTTTACGATTTGATAAATGGTTTTAGGGTTTCCTGTATAGTCCTACCGTGGGTGTAACTAGTGATCCGATGCATGACATATGAGATAACATTGTGTTCCTGCAACACTTTGCAAGCCCAGAGCCCGAAGTTTTTGCACATATGGTATGGTTTCTAGAGGTTGGGGGATGTACGAGTTTACGGTTCAGTGTGCAGGGTTTAGGGGTCTAATCTAGCGGTTTAGACTCGTTTAGACCTGGCATTTTCAGAAAATTCGAAACACGGCCGTGCTGTTGCCTGTAGTACACAGGCCCAAAGCTTACTATTGTACAGTTCGTTTCTTCTTTGGCCGTGCCAAGCCCTGATTTGCCAGATCGTGATAGACTATTCTACGATGTGCTATTGATAAACCATTCTCTACAGTTCCGTGCAATTTAATTTCGTTTGTTCAGTTCAGCTTAATGCGTCCGTAGACAACTTAGCATGATACAAAGAAACGGATACACACACATGTGTATATATATATATATACATACATACATTGATTGTATATATGCACGTTACACTTACTTCCTGTCCTACACTTGCTTCATGTCCATAAATAATGTTCAGGCGTTTGAAATGCATGTCAGAATGTGTGAATGCATACATGCAAACCTACACACGTACATACTTGCATACCTGCATACCTACATATATCCCTGTACACACATACAGAGGAACACATGGCCATATAAACAAATACATGCGCTATGCTGCGTCACTCTCTCCCCCAATCGGCCAGCTCATGCAGGTCGCGGCGTCCATCGCCGTTCATCCGCCAAAGCACCTCGGACCGATTTGTCTCGAGCAACACAGGGCGGGAGAATAAGAGCTTAGGAAACCGTTTCTCAGTATGAGGGGTCACTAGACTACGTGTATGTAGGGATGTAAGGTTACACGAGGACTGAGACCTGATTTAGGGGGGTTCGCCTTCTACTTCGGCCCCGAACGCGAGAACTGCGGCGGGAAATTGGGTTTGCTCGTGCAAAAACAGGTCTGGACATGTCTGGATTTTGTTCGTTGGTGGGTGTGACGCGAAGGAACGCAGATGTGAAGGTCAATCCGGTGCCTTGCTATAGCTCGAACTCTCGGGACATCGAGCCGAAATCTGCATCCACCAGACTGGCCGGTTCAGAATCCTGTGAAATTGGGGGGGGGGGGGGGGGGGNNTACTTGAAGTTTCCAACGCATTAGAGTCATTAGAGCATGAAAACCGGAACCGTGAACATCGTATCTATGCTGTCATGTTGCCATGCGGCGGCCAGAAAGAGGAGGTTTGGAGTGCCTGGAATCTGGACAGCGCCTGTGTTCGTACTGTCTGCGGACGCGCTCAATGACTAAAACTTGCAAAGTCACGGTAGCCTCAGCCGGCACATGTAGTACGGGAACCCATGCCAGGTATTATGCCCTGGTGAGCTTTCTCATGGAGTGGATG
>CAJNJA010057030.1:0-21145 GCA_905231915.1 Symbiodinium necroappetens | reverse complement strand
ACAACAACAACTACTATTACTACTACTACTACTACTACTACTACTACTACTACTAGTAGCAGTAGTAGTAGTACGGTAGTACTAGTACTGGTACTAGTACTACTGCTACTACTACTACTACCACCACCACCACCACCACCACCATAACCACACGACTATTACTGCTACTATTATTCTTCTTCTTGTTGTTATTATTGTTTCTATTACTACTACCACATCTACTGCTACTACTACTACTACTACTACTTCAATTACTACTACCGCTACCACCAGTACCATCACCACCACCACCACCACCACCACCACGACTACTGCTACTATTTCTCCTCCTACTACTACTGCTGCTACTACTACTACTGCTGCTGCTGCTACTACTACGACGACGACGACTACTACTACTACTACCACTACCACTACTACTACTCCTCCTCCTCCTCCTACTACTACTACTACGACTACTACGACTACTACTACTACTACTACAGCTGGGATCTGTGCCTGGTTTCAAACTGCTACTGCTCCTTCCGCTGCTGCTGCTGCCCCTTCTCCTACTCCTCCTGCTCCCGCTCCTACTACGGCGACGACGACTACTATTGCTAATTACTCTAGCATGTCTATGCAAACCCTCAAACCTATCAGGCGATGAGCATCTACGTGGTCTTCCAATTTAAGCAGGACTTGGGTTTAGTGTTTAGGATCTGGCCTTTTCCCAATCCAAGTTGCCAAGAAGGTCCACGGATTTTTACGCTTAAGGGTTTAGGGCTTTGGGGCTTGTAAAGAGTTTCGTCCCGGCTTTCGAATTGTATCAGCCCCAGATTCCTGGTAGTAGTAGTAGTAGTAGCAGTGGCAGTAGTAGTAGTAGTAGTGGTAGTAGTAGTTTAGCTTTCATGGCTTGGTCAAGTGCTAAACGACGTAGCCACGCAGCGCCTTTGTTCCTATAAGTCCTCTAGCCACCATCCTGGAGTCCGCACTGGCTTCTACAGCCGCTCGTTTAGGGGTTTAGGGGTTTAGGGTTTATGGGTTTAGGGGCTTAGGGGTTTAGGGTTTAGGGGTTTAGGGTTTAGGTGTTTAGGGTTTAGGGGTTGGTGGCTCGAAGGATACACGCCGAGCAATTACTTGCACAAGTGGACGCCACCACCTTACACCACGAAAGAGAGCCCGTCGTCAGTAGGACTGGACCACGTTGCAATGTAAATGGGGTGTACCTGGAGGTTCATGGGTAGTTATAACTAGGGTTATAAGTAGGGTAACTATAATTATAACCCATATTAGGGGACTTATAACTCCACTTATAACTACCCATGAACCTCCCAGTAGGGCCACCATAATCCCCAAACGTGAGCGAGTCTCCTGCGGAGAAGGGCCGTCCCTGCAAGGACTTAAAGCTTTTCAGGGAGGCGCTCGACTGCGTTGGCCGTGCCCTCAGTCCACACAACCGTACCTGCTGCCAGACCCCACACGCTGTAGAATGTTGCATAAGTTAGGTCATAGTTAAAGATCTCTATATATATATATACATATACATATACATCTATATATATATATATGAGATGTGCAGGTTTGTGTAGATAGGTGGATGGCTAGATAGATTCCGAAGATCGTATGACAGCTGAGTAGCAGCTCTGAGCCAAGACGTGGCTCCATCAGTTCGTGCGTTTGCGACTTGGCAGATGCTTCTCCAGGTCAGATGTGCAATGCTCTGTAAAAATGCAGTCTAACCACTAATATATAGGTCTGAACATTCATTAACAGTACAGCACCTTCTCTCAGTTTCCCTGTATAGTTACATATGCTCTAAAAGATCCCATAGCCGCCCAAACCCTATTCTAATTATTCTACAAGGCCACTGGATTACACCGTAGACGGCGCATGGATCAGACCGCACTCCGCTCGAAAGTGTCCAGGCTACTGGCTACTATATCCTGACAGTTCTCAAAGGGTCGTCTGA
The DNA here is from genome assembly GCA_905231915.1 of Symbiodinium necroappetens. Lineage (NCBI taxonomy): Eukaryota > Dinophyceae > Suessiales > Symbiodiniaceae > Symbiodinium > Symbiodinium necroappetens. Next base: position 19,197 of record CAJNJA010057030.1, on the reverse strand, counting down.
GTCCGGCTTTGGGTTGAGGGTTTGGGGAATGCCTGGGAGAGAGAGAGAGAGAGAGAGAGAGAGAGACAGAGACAGAGACAGAGACAGAGACAGAGACAGAGACAGAGACAGGGAGGGAGTAGGAACTCCGGCTTAGGGGTTTGCACGGGGTTTAAGGTTTACCTAGACCTAGCAGGAGCACAATGCCCCTAATCCTTTCATTCTTTATCGAGGCACTTGTCAATCTCCTTAAGCTGATATGAAACGCTAATGAGCGAAGGAGTCCGTTGCCCCCAAACCCTAGATCGTGAAACCCCTAACATAACTAAGGGCAAAGAAGACTTGTGTTACTGAATCCTCAAAACCCCAGAGGCTTCCCTAAACCCCCAGAGGCCCTAACCGAACCCCCTGCAGCCCCTGGCACTCCGGAACTCTGGGTGCCCATCATTGCCGCAGAGCCCAAGAAGGGTTGGCCGGGGCGCCTCAGAACAGTTCAGGGCTTTTAGGAATCTCGGGATTAAGATTCGGAGGTGGAGGCGCATAGGGTCGTTCAGTCTTTGCTCTGACTTTTTGTTGATTGTGCATGTCCTTGTCTATGGGTTTAGGGTTCGGTTTTCTTATGGAATCAGTTTGGGTTGCGGGTTCTGGAGTTTTAGGATTCAGGGTTTTGATATCCTGCGGTTTCTATGTTTCGAAACTTCGGGCATCTAGTTTACGATTTCAGAATTTTGTGTTGTGGGTTGTTACTCGTAGGGCTTGGAGCTTCGGTTCAGGCCTCTTGGTTTCAAAGACTCAGGGCATTTTACGTTTGAGTTACTTGGGCCAGGCTTTGGGTGCATCCTTTCCGGGGTTTGCGGTGGTGGGTGTCTGTGAACTTGGTGCTCCTGGTGTCCAGCTGTGCTCCATGCGGTTTGCCCCAAGTGCTGTATCTAGACCCTTGATCGTTAGCCCCACGCCTCCTGCTATTCCATCAGTCCCTACTGCCCCACCTATCAGGTTCGACCTGGGATGGAACCAAAACAAATCCCAACAAACCTACCACCATGGGTCATGGCCTGCCTGGGCTGCAGGTATACCTTGACCTACTAAAACACGGCAAATACAACAAAGCCCCCAAGCTCCCTAGTCACCTAGTCGTTTAAACCCGGCCGATTACCAACTGCCTAAACCCCCAAAACCTAGATTCCCTAAATGCTGCTTCCTAGACTATATCTAAAATCCTGATTTCCTTCCAAGATTTGTCAGAAGTGATGAACCCTCTGCTTGTTTAGGCACAGTTTCTTCTCGGAGATTTTGGAATTCCGGGTTTGGGCCACCGCGCTTCAGCCCTGAAGCTCGCAGGCCCTGTTCCCAGGCCACCAGGTTCGTAGTGCTCTACTTGAGGTTATACGTACTATTTTGGGGTTCCTTAGTATAAGTATACTATATATTATATGGGGCCCCAAAACCCTATACATGGTTCCTTATTATAAGTATACTATATATGGGGCCCCAAAACCCTATTCATAAGAAACACTTCGGCCGAGGATGAAGGCGGTGGGCTTGGGAAACCAGCATAGGCCTCAGGCAGGGTTGACTTTGGTGGTTTGGAGTGGTTTTGGGGCTTTCGGGAATGAAAATGTGTGTGTGTGTGTGGGTGGGTGGGGGGTTAGATCTTTAGGGTTCAGGGCTGAGGTGCTTATGCTGGTGTTGGACAGTCAGCGTGTGTGTACGTATCTGTTTATTCGCTGCTTTCGTTCAGATATTTATCCATCGTCGTACACTCACTGCAACGGCACGAAAACCGTGTGTTAGTGCAACACCTGAGGTTCATCGCGGCCTTCAAGAAGTATTGGGGTGCGCTCCCGAGGTTGAGACTGCCCCAGCTGAGCAGTCAGGATCCGGGGTAGTTGCTCGATACTGAGCCGTGCTCCGTTCGAGAACCGACACGTCGAAGCTCCAGTGCTTTGCTTTCTGTACTACACTACCATCCCTTAGCCTTCCCTGATGTACTTCTAATGGTAGAATGTGGTTTTTACCTTGAAGCCTATTCTATCAAAAAAGGCCCCTACATTACCCTAAATCCCAGAACGACCATGCCCGCACAACAAATCTTTAGGGTTTCGGGATAATGTCAGAGCGCACGCTGCCATTTGGCCCCTGGTTCTGCACTTCTCCTGCGACAGGTTGGGGCCTGGACTCTTCCTGTTGTGCAGCCCAAGCACATGCCGTTATCTAGCCGGGGGCATAAAGGCAAATCAGGCATCAGAGTTCTGTGAGAGTTTACCGGTCCAAGTGTTTCCACTTGTAGTGGGAAAGGCTCGACATCTCCAACGGGTTGAATCAGGCTTGGCGGAGATTTGAGTTTTCGGCTGTAGACCCTCCCACGTCTTGGAGCCATGGACGGTGCGCCAGTGCCTCTGGACGGAAGTGAGGCCACTGGTTCATGATCTAGGGCTCGGGTAGTCTCATGTCGTCGCTTGGCTTTAAAAACGTCATGGTCGTTCCTCCAACCTGTGTCCGTCATCATTGCAACATCGAACATGGCATCAACACTTCCGCCGCCACTCCAAGGCATCATCAACAGCATCGCAATCGTTACCATCGGCAGCAGCAACACCATTATCAACATAAGCATCATCATCATCAACAACATCAATATCAGCAGCAACAACTTGGCAACAACAAGCCAACGTCGCCGCCACCATCTGCATCATCGTCAGCAGGAACATCGTCGGCATCGTTTGTGTGCCGGAAGCCTTCTCGGACTGCTAACCTTAAGGTGGAGAGCACTTAACACGCTGTCTGGCTGCGCTTTCAACATCGGTGGTCAGGCTCCAACACAAGGCACAACCACGTTATTTCGCTAGAAATTCTTCAAGAATCTCTTTTGTGTTAGTTTATTTGCAGAGGCGTTTGTGACCTACGGTCGTGGTCTCCTGCGCCTGGGCGTGATAATTGCAAGTCCGGATTGCCAGGAGTCGGGGTCGATGCTGCTTAGGGCTTAGGGCTCTATGCTCTGGCTTCTTGAGATGGTTTTACCTTTGAGAAGTTGCTGGTAGCTTCCTGTGGGTGGTGTTTGTGACAGGTTGTGTTCGACGCCCCTGCTGTTTAGCTGATAAAGCTACGCCAAGCAATGCAGCCAACACATTAGACCTATCACAGCTGTTAGGTTTCTCTCCTTCATGTTAAACCTATCCGAACACAGCCAGATCGAAGCACCGGCCCTACCAACCCGGGTACAGGAAGGTCTTCAATGCCGCGAAGAACTTCGGCTTCATCTCCCCAGTCTTCAAAGGCTGGAAGACCTACTGCTTTACATTGCGTTAAGTTTCTTAGCAGCACATCGCATTGTGTGTTTACGTTACTTTACCATCACATCAAATGACGTGACACTACTACATGTACACACACACACATACCTACATTATACATGCATACATACATACATACATACAGTCATACAGGCATGCATACATGCAGGCATGCAAGCAGACCTGTGTATGTACGTGCAGACAAAAAGCATGCACATACGTCCCGTGCATACTTGGACACATTCATGCATGCCGACCTTTACACATAATTTGTACACGTTTTGTGTATATGTATACAGTTGTCATATATATATATAGAGAGAGAGATACACACAAACACACGTATATACAGAGAGAGAGAGAGATAGACAGTAGCAGCAGAATCGTCGAATACGGATATGAGGCTCAGACGTATACAAATAGCTTCTCGCCAGCTGCAGGTGCAGCGGATGTCGAAGGCCCGCCTCTTCCGCGATCGGTAGACGAGGGCATCTGGCCGCCAGTCGGCAAGGAAGACCGACGAGTTTGCGGCCGTCTTTGCTCTTTAGGGTTTGTAAGGATAATTTAGGTTTTAGGATTTGGAGATTTAGAGGTCTTTAGGGTCTAGGTCTAGATTTTGGGGATTGAGGGTATTCGGGTTTAGCGCATTCGGGTTTAGGGTATCCGGCTTGAGGGTTTTAGGGATTGTTGGCCTTCGATTTCGGTGCCGCAGACTTCCTGTCGGGGTGAGCTATTTAGGGTTATGACAGTTTAAGATTTGTTATGCTAATTTTGAAGCTGCTGAACGAAGAACATACTAATAGTGCACGACCCTATAAACCTTAAACCCTTTGAAGCAGTGAGGCATGATCCCGCTGGTGTAGCAGCGAGGTGCCGGAACTGGACGTCCCCAAACTTAAACCATCCTCAAGCAGTTGAAAGGAGGTTGCTGCCATGCCTCTGGAAGTCATGAAGCTTTGCAAGGAGTGTCCGAATTTGGGACGGGCCAAAGCTTTGTCGTAAATCTGCAAAGAAAACTGGAGAGACGTTCCTGAGCCCTGAAGCGTGAACCCTGGGCCCTACAGCCCCAAACCCGAAACTTATGCCCAAATCCCGACACTGAGGTTCTTTGGGAACCATTCTCTCCCCTACCGTGCCATCCCGGGTGTTGAGCTGACTTTCGAGATTTGGGAGAACGCCTCTGGAAAAGCACAAGCCAGGCAGCTGGGAAGCAGTTGGGGTAGTTTGGACTTCCATGAGCAGCCTTTTTAAGGTCCTGTAAGTTGAGGGATTTCGGCTTTGGGGTTGGGAGCAAGGGCATTTGCGGTTTTCAGGTTCAAAGTTCAGCGTTTTGGGTAGCGGGTGGCAGAGCCTCGTTTCCGTTGGCTTTTCCGTGTAATGGGGAACAGATTTGCTATGCTGTCTTTCCAAAGTCCTTTAGTTAAGGTCGCCTCCCCCAGAAAAGACCACCTCGTGCAACCATGAAATGCTGATGCGGCTCATGGCGATGATGATGACTTCATTCAGAACTCATTCATGCTGAATGCGATGGAGATAATCAGGATAGTTATGAAGTTATAACAAGCATGATGGTCATGTTCATGGAGATGATGACCAGGATCATGACATTCACGTGGTTTGAATACGCAAAAGGAAGCTGGTGACATATGTATTGTTTTTAGAGTCTTCGAGCGGATGCGTCGTGAACTGCACTGAGTCTCGAACCCGTGATGGCATCCATGTTCCCAGAGCACGCGCGAATATCTATTCGGTTGAGCCACTGTGCACATCCCACTTTGCACACAGCTCAATCCGTACATTCCGCAGCACATTTGCCGTACATTTGTTTTTTTGGCACGGCCGGTCTTCACGCATTGTCTATACATCCTGCCTTATCTGCCCATCTTGCCTTGTTGCTTCGTTTCTGTTGAGCTGGGCGTGGTATCGTAGCCCAGGGTCCTTGCGCAGGAACGGAAATTATTTGGTTTCGGAATATTGATGGTCTTTAGGTAGGTCCCTCGCTCGAGGGGCATTTTGGGTACAATGCAAGACTAGACAATTGAAATGCATGCGGGTAGTTCTGTAAATAAGAGTTCCTTATCAGGTCCCAAAAATAGTACGGCACCCTTACAAAAAGGACCCGAAAAGGGAGCCTAATTTAGAGAACTAGTAATGTATTACTTTGGTGTTGAGACCCATATCCTAAGTCTCGCAGCAAGTGAATATTTATTTCGGATGCAAACAAGGATCCGAGTGTTGCCACAGCTCGCAAACCTGAGCAGTTTATGTTTTGCTCTTACCGCTTTTCACGTTTACACAAAGCCTGGCTGGCTAAGTGCTGCCGAGCATGGTGAGTCCGAAAATCTCTAGGCCCTACCTAGTCCTTTGTTGATAAGGGTCCTAATGCAAGTGAGCACAATCTGCAAAGACTTCGTTATCTACACGCAGCCTTGCCCTCTAAGTTTCATAAAGTGATCCACAAGAACCCAGATTGATACCGGAAGCAGGAGCGTCTCCATCGCCGCAGAGCCGAGTGCCGTCGTGCCGGTGGAGCAGAAGCAGGAGATCCAACATCAGCATCATCATCCGATGCCGGAGAAGGGCGGCCACCGGGACAACTACAGAAGCCCCAAGAGCCAAGAATCTTTATGTTGCTCCGAAACCTCGCCTGACCTGGTCGAGTGCGAGTGCTAAAATGTCGGGAAAGCAGGTTACCATATAGTACCTCGCCCTCTCGGACAAGAGTGTACCTACTTTAGCATAGGTTTGTCCGGGACAATGGATGAGAGTGAGTCAGTTTTATGATTCCAGTGGCGCAGGGTTCAAAGCCGAACTAATGTTTGGAGTTTGGAGTTCGACCTCATGGCACAGGGCTCAGGGTGGGTGAAAGCACAGTCTACAGGCTGAAGGTTTATCGGGGGTTCCGGACTCTTTCTGGTCTGCACACCTTTCAGGTGAAGCAGGTCTGGAGGTTCGGAATGATACCCGCCTCGGTTCCTATATCGGACGTTTTGTCTTTTTGAAGCCGGATTTCCAGATCATATGGCTAGGCTTCAGGGCAAGTTCAAAAAAGCGTATCCCAACGTTACCCGAAGCAGAAAGCATAATGTTAGCAGTGTCCAACCTACAACATTTCGCTCTGGCTGCCACAAACCAACACTATGCCTGCAGAAGCCGCATGCCGAGGTGGCAAAGGGAAGGGCTCTCAGCTACATCCGAACGAGCCGCGAGTGAGCCGTGGATGCCTTTGAGACTGTGGATTTCCAGCTCGAGTTTCGCGGCCCCTTTCACTTTCAAGGTTTTGGGTTTAATATCTCTTAACCCTAAACCTGTAACTGAGCCCTCAACCCTGCACCATAAAATCCTCTTCAGTATCCTTCCTAAGGATCTACCCTTCTGTCTATGTCTCCGACGTCCCCGTGGAGTGGAACGAGGCCACCAGCACCCCAGGAGCTCCAACCACAGACTCCAAACCCCACGGAGTCTGCCGGTTTGCTCATGGGACGGACAGTTTTCTGCGTAAGGTTATAGGTGGCACTTTGGGAAACTTTGAAGTGTGTTCGCTACTGTACGTTCCATTAGAGGTACCTATTCACAAATATTTTGAAGGGCCCGAAAGTACAACTCAGTCGAGCAGGGCCGGTACATACCAGAAAACACCCTGCTGAATCTGGTTGAATTCATGCTAAACCTTCACGCGCCCCCCTCCTTGTCATACTGTTGACTCAGTCTCCCACTTATCCTGGTAGGTGTTCCCAGGTTTGGGGGTTGGAATTCCCGAGGTCTGGTTCTAGTGTGCCACACAGTGAGCTTTGCTGTTTGTTTCAGTAGGCAAACGCTGTACAGCGCTTGAGTCCTGGTATCTCGGTTCTGTATGATGCTCCTTCAACCCAAGATGTGACACCCTTACGTTGACATGCTTTAGACTTCTTTTGTAGCGGGGAGCCCTACTTCATGAGTACCGTTGGTTTTTGTTTGCCCGACAGTTGTTGGGTACATGGTGTTCTTCTAGTCACGGATCTTGAGCCCTAAAGGCCGCACCCCAAAAACCTCAAGCCCTAAACCCTGAAGCCCTAAACTCCTAAACGCCTTAAACCTTAGATGGATGATGCTAAAAGGGACGGTGAACAACTGGCGAGATGCTGGGATGGCTCATGCACCCTCTGCCCGCGAAGAATCCATTGGTGCATCGCGCTTTGTCAGTTGAGGCGTACGGTATTGAGGCTTTCAGGGTTTAGGAATGTTTCGGGCTGTATTGCTTGGTGGTCTTCATTCTTAGTACTGCAGCATTTCTTTTGCGACAATCCAAACTCCTCGAGAACGCGGGGCTCGAGGCCCGAACGAGTTGTTGGCGGGCACCCCTCAAACTTAAAGAAAGCCTTGACTGGGGTGCACTTGCGACACGGCAGGCGGCCATCCGAAAGCTTCATCGTCAGCTGGGCTTAAACCCGGATACCATCATGGGCCTGAAGCTTGCGCAGTTTAGAGTTTGTCTGGTTTAGATGCTAGGGGCAAAGTTCGAGGGCTTGTATATGGGTCTGCGTGGAGAGAAGATCTGGGTGCTTCGAGGGTCAGTGATGGGCCTGTCGCCATGCTTTCGGGCATTTTAGGGCCATACGTCAGTGGTCGCATTCTGAGCGAACTCACGAGAGGGAGTTTTTGATCAGTCAGAATTGGCTTGTAGGAGGGCTCATGTATGTTATGCCGAAAATGCATGCATGTATGTCTCTGTGTGTGTGTGTGTATATGTATAAAGCTCTAATTCTCGCCACTGCCGATGCTCACTCAAATCGTTTGAGTTACTGGATTACGTGGTTTGTTTGTCAACACCGAAACCCTTTTTCCTGCCTTAAGATTATGACCTAGCCAAAGCCGCCATATACCGGCATCAATACTTCGCAATGTTCGTGTGCAGCCCAAGCAGTACATAGTTGATAATTACACCGCAGCTTGGATGTCAAGTTTTGCAACTTCGTTCCCTGGTTCTGGTGCTTCGATCCCACTCAGGGCTTACAGTCTCACGGGCCCAGGGTTTAAAACGCTCGGGTTTGGATGTTGTGCATCTGTCTAGCTCAGCGACTGCACCGGTGAATTTGGAATTTAACTTCAGGCTGACATCTCGGTGTGCCGCCTCTTTGCCATTCGTCCTCAAACGGCACCTCTTACGTAAATTTGCGCATTCAGGGTTCCTGACTAATGAAGGATCCCAGATTCAGGGTCTGTTTCTCTCGAACTCAACTTTATCGCAAACCTGAACAAAAAATAGGTGCCTTCTTTTTCCGCAACAGAGCACTGAGTCAGCCGGATCACCCAAGGAAGTTCTTGCCCTTTACGGAGGTGTCCCTGGGCTTGCCCCCGGACAGCAAACTTGGTCTAGGATTTTGGGTGTTGTGGTGAGATTTTAGGTTTCGGGCTCCTGGTCTAGAATTTAGGCTTCAGTGACGGAGAAGATTGACATATTTTGAAGCCACCTTCCAAGGGCATGTAGCTACTCAACCCTGCCGTCAGAGACCGGAGTACTATACACCCTGGGTAGAGCCGCAACACGTCGAGCCAATCCCTGAACCTCAGGGATGGGGTCGAAGGCATCAGTCGACGTGGCTTCAGATTTCGGACTGTCGCTGCAAGCTTTGTAAGAAGAATCCTGGAAGGCTTTTAACCAGGAAGATAGTCTCTCTTCCGTGTCCTGTTCAGGCTTAGGCTACAAGGAGAGCTTTGGACGACGGTGGCACCTACCAACTTCACAGGCATGCTCGTCTTCAAGCTAGTAGAGTACAAGGTCTGGCAGCAAGGGCGAGAAGCAAGCCACGCCAGTGACCGGGTCGGTCATCCTGCGCTACCTGCACCTTGGCCACGAGGAACAAAAATCTTGGGTTGCAGCTACAATACATATTCAGAAGGAGAGCAACCCCACAATGATGCAGCTTCGGGTTAAAAGCTCCGCACCCTAAACGTCTCATTAATTAACCTGAACCCCGAATTGCTAGACTATGCGATGGCTTGAGCTTTCTGATGGATTGAAGCGGTTGAGCTGCGCGTGCCTACCGTGACCCCGCCACCGATGTCATCGTTTCGCGCTAGGGAACTTGATTCTTGCATGGTGCTCGAGAGCTGGGTTTGTACTCATACTGCTGTTTCCAGGACAACTGTAGTCTGCGGTACTGTTTGCATGGTGCTTTCTTTTACGGTCTGCCGTGCCAGTAAGGGTTCTAGCTCTTTGGGCCCGAGATGCCACATCTCCGAGCAACCTGCACCTTTTCAAGAGTTGTGTGTCAAGTTTGTGTTCGATGTAAGAGGGGTAACGGTTGAGTTGCTTTTGTAATAGGTGTTGCTGTCGTTGCTGCTGCTCTTGTTGGTGCTGTTCCGAAGTTACGCGATTAATGTGTCTTGTCGACCTGAGCTGCAGAACACTCTAGCACACGTTGCACTAGCAGAAGCTCCAGCATTGGCAGGGCTAGGGGGTTTAAGGACAGCGGCTTCTGGGAACTCCTGTGATTCGCAAGGTGAAGTTTACATACTTGTTCGGAAGCTTGTCCAGCCAGAATAACAAGAAGGGCTGTTTTTGGGCTTGACTTCATCACGACGAAGCGCCGTGGCGACCAGCAACTACCTCTCAGGAACGAGGAAGCGGCCAACGCCGCCGTCGAGCGCTTGAAAGGCCATCCGATTCAGACGCTCCGAGGCTGAATTTTGGGTTTAGGGCCGTTTAGGGTTTAAGGTCTATAGGGTTTAGGTTTATGGTGTACGATGTCTGTCCGATTTCAGGCTTGTTCGCATTGTGCTGCATCGGTCACCTGAAACGCTACTTGACCTGCCAGGCAATTGAGATTTTCAACCCAACAAGGCGACACATAGACTAAAGGTATACTATACAGACTATACTGTGAGGTGGAGGAGAAGGAGGGGAAGGAGGAGGAAGGCAAAGGTCTTGTTGACCAGGCGGTCCACCCACCCACAGCGCAGCAACCCAGACACCACCCCAAGCTCGGGCTTCGACTTGAGAGCCTGAAGCAATGACTCTGGCTAGCCAAGGTCCGGAACTGGAAGTATGCAATAGGCAAGTTGAAAGCATCGGAATCTTAAGCCTTAAAACCTCCGACCCTGACTCTCTAAAAAGCCAGCGAGCCCTTGTAGCGAAGGTCCTCGGGTGTGACAAAGCACCTTGGTGCAAAGCATGCCACCCCACCGAAGTGGGTCGTCCAGAGGAAACAGCAGGCAACGGGCTTTCGCGCGGTTGTAAATTTCGAGCCCTCCACCCTAAACCCGGAACTCCTAATGTGGGGGGGGGGGGGGGGGGGGGCATTCTTAGGACCGGAAAGACATGGCTCAACTGCAAGGCTTGGGATACCCCCACCACCGGGTTCGTCCCCTAAACCCTAACCCGTTTATGTGCTTGAGAGCCCTTCTCTTTGTGTTCTTGCATGTCGGCCCGCAGCCCTCACACCCAGTGGCCCAACCCTCAACCTCAGAACCCTCAAATTCTAAACCAAACAGCGGCAAACTCAACCCTCAGCTACAGAAAGAGCGCAAACTCTTCCAAAACTTGAAAACTTCAAGCAAGCAGAACCAGAACCCCTCCCCCCAACAAAAAAACATCTAATGACTCCCGATCAATTCTTTCTAAAGCCAGCAAAAGTGTCTTATGGAGCCCCGACCTAGCCCCTGAAGCCCCAACCCCAAGCCTAAGAGAACCTGAAGCACCCAACCCCACGTTCCGATGCACCCTGAAACCTTAACTCCTAGAAACCGTAAGCCCTAGTTCCTCTAACGACCGCAGGAGGACGAGCAAAAGAAGATCACAGGAGGTGGTGGGGATAGCAGCACCTCAGCAGGTCCAAACATTTAAGAATTCTTGAAATTTGAAGGGTTCTATAAGGCTCTAGGAGGGTTCTAGAATCAGTGTTGTAAGGGCTTCTTCGGGTTTAGGACTTAGGGTTTAGGGTTTCATCACTTGTGTTTTCTTGGAGTTTTAGGTTTTAGGCTTCTTTTGCTGTAGGCCCCTCGTTTGGTTCCCAGCAGAGGCTTTTGCAGGCAGGAAGCACAAAAGGGGTTCTTTAGAGCCGTAGGGGCCTGTTCTTGACATAGTAGATAACCTGACCCTGCAGTCCCTATTCCTATATAACCCCTTGAGTCAAGAGTTCCGCTTCTTTGTGAATCCGAGGGCCAGGGCAAACCAAGTTGAGGCTCCCCCATACCGGGCAAAAAGCAACAAGCTAGACCAGATCCTGAAACAAGTCTCTCGCACCTTCCCCCCAACAGTTCAGAAACACCCACCAGTAAGACAGTATAAGGTAACCTAGGCTCGCCATTGCTGCGAGCGCGAGAGTCGAAAACTTGGTTCTTGACCTCGCCTGGCCTGTCCGAGTTGTGAGAGCGTAAATGCTATATAAGTTACCCTAAACCCTAAGCCGTCTCAGGCAAAGGCAAGAAGCTGAAGACGGAGGAGGGCCAAAGCCAGAAGGTCTCAGGCTCCGTGCATCGCGTCTCGATGGCGGGCTACGGTGCCACTGGGTTGCTCTTAGAGGTTCCTCAAGGGTGTAGGGTTTAGGGTTTGCTTATTCTACATGAATTGCTGTCTTTGTTTACGCGGGCACATAGAATATCATATGACATACCATGGCATATTGTATTACAGAAGAACTGGGACGGAATGGAAAACACTATAGTGCAGCAAATGATGCAACATGCAACATACCATAACTTGTCATAGTTCCATGCTATTACAGTATAATGCACAGGAGCAGATAATGTAGTTTAACTATATATACATATACACATGGTTGTTGGTCTATATGTACATATATATATATGTATATATATATGTATATATATACACATACACATGTGTATATACATATATACATACACACACCGAGGAGGCCGGGAGGCGGCTCCCAGATCCGTTAATGATTCAGAGTGCAGGGTCGGGAGCTGGCCAGCTTTGGGTTTTCTTTTCGCAGCCGAGAGAGTGAGAGACAGGACAGCGACGAGGAGAGATTTAGGGTTTGGGGTTTTAGGGAGAGCTCCAGGTACCTAAATACAGGGTTGCAGAATACTCTGAACGTAACCGGAGCCTTTCGGGCACATAAATGTACAATTGGGTATGCAGATGTTAATTTGTCGTGTCACTGTTCGCTGGTTTCAAGCTTTGTGCATGTTTGCCGGTTTAGGGCGTGCTGTTCACGGCTATCCGTTCCACGCCCAGGCCCCAAACCTTCATGCTCAGGTCATCAAATCGCCTGAGTGGGGTGAAGTTCTCTGGCGTCAGTATGAGCTGCCCACCAATCTGCGCTGCCTGCGCCTAGCTGGAAAGCTGAGTGTTTGGAATTATGAATTTGGGAGGCGATCCAGAATATTTAGTGTAATATGTTGTAACTGACCAGGGCCTACACAAAGAAGGGCAGCTCGGAAAGAGCCACTGGCCTGGCAGTCACATGCTCAAATCTTGTGTGTTCTGCAGTTGCTATCCGCGAGCCGAGGCAGTTCACAGACCGCGCCAAGTTTGTCTCGCAAGTGGAGCACCGGGAAGACTACCGCAGGCTGAAGGACAGGAGTTTTACGGTTTATAGGGTTTCAAACCCACTATAACCTAAGCCCCAGGTATTGACACATGTCTCGCCTTGATTGTCCGAGTTGTGAGCGCCGAAACCCTAACCCACAACTGAAAAAGGCGAAACTATAAACTCCAGAAAGCTCAAAGCCCGGAGTCGTGGCTTCAGGAGATGGTGGGGAAGCAGGTGCGAGCTTCCAACACGACACTTGCGGTTTTCGAGAGTTTGTTGGGTTTGTTCTGGGTTTCGAGTTTAGGGTGTATGGATGTTGGATGTTCATAGATGCTTCGGAAAAGCAGGGGTTAGGATTTTGAGGTTTTGCGTGTAGGGCGCCCCTTTCAGGCTCAGGGTTTTGAGGTTTTCGAGTTTTCGGCCAAAGTTTGGAGGTTTTGGGGTTTGAATTTGTGTGTGCTGATGTATGTATATACATACATACATACATACATACATGCATACATGCATACAGTTACATACGGTTACATACACATACACACATGTTTGGGTATGTGCAAATATCCATGTACATAGTTAGGTAGCAGATAAACCGCTCAGAGGGTAGATCGATAGCTGGATAGACATAGATAGATAGATTGACTGATTGATTGATTGATTAATGGGTTGGTGGGTTGGTTGGTTGGTTTGTTGGTTTGTTGGTTGGTTGGTTGGTTTGTTGGTTTGTTGGTTGGCTGGTAGGTCGGTCGGTTGGTTGCTTGGTTGCTTGATTGCTTGATTGCTTGATTCATTCATTCATTCATTCATTGACTGCTTGATTGGTTAGTTGATAAACAGATAGCGTTTTGGGCCTGGGTCTCAGGATATATCTACTTCCCTTTGCTGAACCATGTCGGCTCATGTGCGGCTGTCGATCAGTGACGAAACTTTTTGTCAAGTCCAGTCTTGAAGAGCGATATCTTTGGATTCGCTTGTACGGCCGAGCATGTCAAAAGCCCGCACCGAACCGCCGTAAAGGTCGTTGGAGCGCTGGTTCCCTCTATATACCGGCTAGCAAAGCTCGTAGGATTTATCTTTGGGGCTAGGGTTCCAGCTGTTGTGGTTCATGCCAATCTTCCACGCTGATCTTTAATTTGTTTGTGAATTTCGCAGGAAGGGAAGCCAAACCTCGAATTCCGAAATCTCCCCTCAAGCCACCCTGCCTCGAAACCTTCAAGTCATGTCCATGCCAAGGAGCCGGATCGACGCAACTGCAACCCTGAATCCCAAGCCCCCTCAACTCTACATAAATTAAAGCCCTAGGCACTAGCCGGAACTGTTTGCCAGCTCCATGTGCAGGTAGAGGCCGAACTCTACAAGCTACCGGATGGCCAAGTCCGTGCATCGCACGTCCTACGGCTGCAACGGTGCTTTCGGGGCTCGGTTTTGGAGCAAACCAGGATTTAGGGCTTCAGGTTTTTGCCGAGTTTAACACGGCGTTTAGGCGGAAAGTTCGTGTTATGCAAATGTATACAAACATGTATATACGGTCTGCGTAGTAGCGTTTTTCATGGTAGCGGCGTGCACTTCCGGGGGACGACGATGTGCAAACAACTTGCCAATGTACACGAGCCTTTATACACCGCGCGACATCTCCGCTCTGGCGCAGTCCGCGCAGCAAGTACTCAAACCCGAAGAACATGCTCGATTCTCCCATTCCCTCATCTGCTGTTTACTGTTATCATTTCCATTTATTTATCAGTAATTAGAGGATCCTTATGCTAACCTATATACAGATTCCCTTTAACAGCAACCTCTACTCGAGAACCCCAAGTAGAGCCTGAAGTTGAAGGTCCGAGCAGTTGCGCAGCATGCGCTGCCCGAAGCAAAGCCGGGTGACGATGCGACTTGGCAGTACTGCGGATAGATGGGGTTAGGGTTTAGGGTTTAGGATGGAGGGTTCAGGGTTATGAGTTAAGAGTTAGGGTTTCGGAGTCACAGGGTTCCAAGTTTATGTGTCATGGGTTTCGGGTGGGTGATGGGTTGCATGCATAGGTGTCTCGTCAGAAAGACCGTCGATGTCAAACGCATCGTTTTGCTTCACACACGATCACGCGTCGTGCCAACAACGAGATGGGTGTCACTGCTGGCCCGTGTCTCCCACTTCTACACCACACTGAGCAACTGCGAGGAAGCTAGGCTACGGAAGGTGCCGAGCCTGATGCTTCATAATTCCTGATTGGGTCTTCATCACCGTCCTCGTAGAACCCCAACATCCTGACACCGAGACTGATTTGCTTTGCTTGCGTTTTCAGGATCCGATTCCCATGTCCGAGAGGCCAGGTAACGAGGAGTTGCACGCTTTGCTTGGAAGTAGTGTGGATATACCGGCTCCTACAAGGGTTCTATAAAAAGGATTGTTGTAGGGTTTTTGGGCGTCAGACTTCAAGGCTTCCTGTTTGCTGGCTAGAAGCGGCTACGGTTCCAAGCCTGAGCGCGCACCTTTGCTTGTGTATGTTTACCTACGTATACCTACCTACCTCCCTGCCTAGCTACGCACACGCATACATACTTACAGACAGTACTTGCGCACGCCATTGCATACTGATGTGAATTTGCAAACACACACACACACACACACGGTGTTGCCTCGACAAAAAACAGAAGCACCTTGCGAACTGAGCTTATGGAGTTGTGCAAGACACACCTGCGGGCAGAATCATACACTAGCCTGCGGCACAGAGAACGAGAGAGACAGCTGAGAGCGGAAGAGAGTCAGAGAGGGAGAGGGACAGAGACAGAGAGTCAGACGGAGGCGAGAGGGCAAGAGAGAGGAAGAGAGGGACAGAAACAAGCGGAAAGAACAAGAGGAGCAAGAGAGTCGCGGGCTGGAACGTGTGATTTATGTTTGTGGCAACCTTTGCACACGTTTGTGCTTGCTCAGAAATCTTTGGCAATCGGAGCCTTGGTACTTGAAGTAGTAAGCATCCCTTATGCGGTGAGGCTCCAGTTCCCTGCTTGTCATCAGATACCCTAGCATCCCTTAGCCCCGAACCCTAAATCAACCCGCAGCCTGTACCTGGATTTAGGTCTAAACCCCTCACCTGCTGCTTGAGCTATGGGAAAGCTGAACTGGTTGGGCTATTTGGACAGCCCAAGGAAGTCGTGGAAACAAACACAAGCCCTGAGCCTTGGATCGTTGAACCTGAAACCCCAAACTCGACAAGTCTGCCGGAACCCCGAAATCTTTACCCGTATCAAGCCGAACAAGATCACAACCCCAAGCCACACAGTTCCGAAACCCTGTATGCGCACTTTCTCTCGATGCACCCTGTATCTAGAGGCCCTCAGCAAGAATAATCCCCATGTGAACCCTGCACCTCAACCTCGAAAACCCAGGAGCCTCTTTCCGAAGAAATCCCTATACACTCATATTCATATTCTATCAGCCCCGTAACTCCAAAAAAACCGAAACTGGCGCAACAAAAAAGTACAATATACCTCTTACAACTAAGAAAACAACATCCAGGAGGATGGCCCGCCCAGCTTTCCCCCAATGCCTGGCATCTGGGTCTTTGTTGGAAGGTCGGAGTGCTCCGGGGGTTTAGGGTTGAGGGTTTAGGGTTGAGCAGAGAGTCGGCGTTGGAGTCCTTTCGGTTTTTCCTTAAAGGTTTTATCTGGGTTTGGGGAGTTGAGGGATCGCTTCCAGGCCGCAGCAGTGAATCCGCAAAGGTACATTGCAGGCATGTTTCGCGCAGCGTTTTTCCTTTCTGGAGCTGGAGCCGAGCTTTTCGAAGCCTGGTTTTTTGGTTACCGTATCAAAGGGCAACTGCAACTTCGAAGGCTGGTTCTGACTAGCTAGAACGAAAGAAATCCCTAACAGTCCGAAGCCGAAACCCCTTATCGAGCCCGAAGTCCACTGAAGCTGTAAGGGGATTAGAATCGGGCGGCATATTATAGTTACAGATATAGTGGCTGAGAGGGTTTAGAAGGTTTTTTGGGCGGGTTTGGCGGCTGAGGGCTCATGAAGGGTTAGTGAATTTAGGAGTCAGCGTTTAGGGTGTATGCCGAGTTTTACACAAACCGCTGTGCAATCAAATCCGGCCTCGATTCGATGCCTCTGTCCCACCAAGCCTTAAACTCTCTGCACCGCAAGACCCGACACCTCCATTCCTGAGTTCTACACCCTAAAATACCCTTGCATAGGAGCCTGCAGAGGACCCTTCTATAAACTTCCAACAGAAACCTGCTACAATCAAGAAATCATAAACCCCCGTCAGGTGCCATTTCAGAGCTTAACCCCTAACCCTTAACCCCTACACCCTTAACCCCTAAACCCTAACCCCCAACCCCTAACCCCTAAACCCTAACCCCTAAACCTTAAACCCTAAACCCTAAACCCTACTCTTGCAGAGGCCCCTGGCTCAATCCCAGGTATGCCCTTCCCTGGGGGCCCGCCGCCTCCGGGCTTCCCACCCGGGGCTCCGCCTTTCATGGATCCGGCAGCTTGGTTGAGCTTTAAAGGTTCCTTTCTCTGAGGGTTTCCTTGAAGGGTTACTACACAAGGGTTCTATAAGAGTTTCAGTTTGGGGTTCATGGGTTCGCAGTTTAGGGGTTCAGGGCTTTAAGATTTGATGGCTTTGGGAAGCTCAAAGCATGCACTTTTGTCTGAGGGTCTTGCGTTTGCAGCTTCGGCTTTCCTGTGATGAGTTTGGTGCTCGGGGTTTGGGGGTTTAGGGCTTCGGGTTCCGGTTTGTTGAGTAGGACTAGGAGGCTTTCGCTGTCGGTCTTCAGTTTATGGGGTTTAGTCTACGGCGTGACGTTGCAAGCCAGTTGCGGCAGGGTGGGAGACGCTCATGACCTCAGTAGGCTTGCCAGTGTCTTGAGTAGATCCTCGCCATGGAGGTCTCGTCTCTGTTTCGTGGTCCCATGCCAGCCTGTCCTGGAGGTTTGTGCTTTTGTCGTTGCAAGGATTGGGGGGCTTAGGGTGTATGGGTCACGGTCGGTCATCAGGAACCTCGCAGTCCTACCCCATGCTCCTCGGTGTGTCGACGGGCTTACAGCTATGCCATGCCACCAGAAGGGACCTCGACACATCCCAAGCCTTACAGAACTTCGAAATGCCCACCCTGCAACCGTATGGTGGGCATGAATACTTACAATAGGGTTTTGGTGTAAACTACTGTGTTTCTTGCAAGGGCCAGTATTCGTTCATTTTTGTGACGTTAGTGCTGTGCTAATCAATCAGACCTCCACACATTATGGTGGCGATTGGTCGACCGGGCTTCTATATCAACTGCATCTTAAACCCCTAAACCTAGACACGGGAGTGTGACTGTCAAAAAACCTAGACACGGGATCATTCAAAGCACCCTGAGGCTTTTGCCCACATGATGGGCATGCCGCCTGGAATGCCACCTCCATGGGCAATGGGGCGGGACCCTTTGCCGCAGATAGCGTGTCAAACTCGGCGCTGTATTTTCCCAAAACCCTAAACTCCCAAACCCTAGCAACAATAGACTCAGAAACTGCAAAGAAGATAAGTTACCAAAAGGATACCATAGTAAATAGTAGATGCGACAAGCATCATGGCCACGACAAGTTTAAGGAGCATAACATGCGTACTGACTAAAGAGGTTCCCGCCAAAGCTTTTTCAGTGCCGACGGGGTCGCGATTCGAGTTTGCGTGGTTTCCCATCTAGAGTATCGGAAGCTTCGAGGCAGAAGGCATGCGGCACTCTGCAGTCACGGCCAGGACAAGAAGAAGAAGGAAAAAAAGGACAAGAAGGACAAGAAGGAGAAGAAAGAAAAGAAGAACCTTGGCAAGCATTCATCTGGTCGGGTTTCTTACTTCTGCAGAGTATGACGCAAGCCCGGGTCCTGGTGTTTAGAAACGTTCGCTTTGTGGACCTAGCCACTTGATGTTGAAGCAAGATTTGCAGGAGAGAATTTTACAGTCTTTCGTTCCCGACATTTTCCAGATTCAAGCTTCAAGCCCTGTAAGAAGCCAACTCCCCACGAAGACCCCAGCACAGACTCCCCAAAGAAACCCTCACTAAACCCTGAACCCTAACCCTGAACACAAACCCCCCTCTTAGAGCCACCGTTCTACGAACCCCTTACAGTAGCCCTTTAAGAAACCCTGAGACCAACCCTTAAAGAAACCCTAAAAGGAGCCATTAAGCCCAAAGCCCCAAACATAGGAACCCGTAAACCTAAACCCCAAACCCTACATCCTAAATTGACCTAAACCCTCATCGCAAACCTTGCAGTAGCCCTTTTAGGCCGCTTAAAGGAACCCTTATAGTACCCTTAAAAGATCACTTGAAGGAACCTGTATAGTACCCTTCTCAGATCCCTTACGGGAGCCCTTATAGCAACCCTGAATCAAACCCTGAACCCTAAACCCCTTAAACCCTAAGCCCTAAAGCCTAAACCCTAAACCCCAAAAAAACCCTCAACCC
>CAJNJA010057019.1:0-24330 GCA_905231915.1 Symbiodinium necroappetens | reverse complement strand
CCAAACCCTAAACTTAAACCCCCCAACCTACCCGAAACCCCATAACCCAGAACCTTCGACCCCAAACCCCTAAACATATATATATGTATGTATGTATGTATGTATGTATGTATGTATGTTTGTATGTTTGTGTGTTTGTATGTTTGTATGTGTAAGTATGTATGCATGCCATGCAGTGTCTGCGGACGTTGCCAAGTGGGAGCCAAAATGTATGCATGCATATGCATGTGTGTCTGTGTGCGTATGTTCATTATATAGATAGATAGATAGATAGATAGACAGATAGATAGATAGATTCTAGAGAATGTACACTCACAAACACACCCGAAAGCTGGCATGATCCTGAGGTCCACCCGCAGTTCATGAATTTCGTGCCTGTCGGGAGCCGCCAGCGGTTGACGGCAGAGGAGCTGTTGGAGAAAAAACTTTTTCTTTGGCATCTTGGGCTAAAAGTCTAGGGGCTTCGGGGTTTAGGGATTTCAGGTGTTGGGCAGAGTTGTGATAATGATAAGGAAACACCGGCGACGCCACTGATCGTGGCAATCTTGACAGCCGGCAGCCAAAACGAAAAGTAGGTTCTAAATGCTAAGAAGCTGTGGCTTCAGACGCTCCTAGATGGAATGCTGTAGGGCATTCAAGATGCCGCGCTGTTCTTTTAATCTGCTTTTTGGCTACAGATGTGCGACAACCCCACCCTGAGCCCAACTGAAACGAGAGACGAAAGTCGTGCCTTCTGTCTGTAGCATGTAATGAATATGGCAGTTTTGAAGTGATTAAGACCCTAACGTAGGATTCTTGAACACAGGTCCGTCAAATATGGTGCCCTATTGCCGTTTTTGGGGGTGTTGAGCCAGCGACGTATCTCCCAAAAGGAACCACGACGCAGCACGGACCCTGGGCCCTAAACCCTAAACCCAACTCTCCAAAGAACAATGTGCCCTTTTGAGGCGTACAATGTAACCGGAGTTGTCACTTGGCTCTACTTCTGCCCAGACTGACTAACCACACATGAACTTTGGAGCCGTAAATCTACACCCTAGAACATCAAAAACCAACGTTGAAGTCTAGACCCTAGCCACCCAAGCGTGTATAGAGACACTGCAGGACAGAACCCTTATCTTATACCCCTTGCAGAGCCCCGTGAATAACCAGATCTCAAACCGAGCTGTCTAAGGTACGATTTCTTCGCATGCCCGCAGCTGGAGGCGCGATCTGACTCTCAAGACACTCACCGCCAGTAATATGTGTTTTTTCTTTTTTGCTTGTTTTGGGCTCCGTTTTCAGGGGTCTACTCCGGAGCAGTCCAAAGCCCAACGTTTTTTCTTGTACATGTTTGTTGGGGAAGTAATGGGTTACGTAGTCCTTTGAGTTGAGGGTTCTGGGTCCTTATGACTTGGTCAGGTTTTGAAAGTTGTAGCTTTTAGCCTCATCGTTCTTTGCGAAATAAGGACATCAAACCAGATCTGCAGAACGCAGTGGACAGCATCCCCTCCTACGTCCAGATGTCACGGTTTTTCTTTGCCCCTTGGAGCATGAGAAGCTGCCAGTATACTGATTTAGTTGTCGGGCTGCTAAAAAGGTCTACAGGGTTTTATATAGGGCCGAATCAATACCTTATTATGGTCCTTATATATTTGATATTAGAGCATACCCTAACACTCGGGCCTATTTAATTCTTCCACGTCCCCAATCCCCAAACCTACAGGCCGGCGTGCCTGACGGTAAAGTGCCACGACACCTTAAAACAAAAAAACTAAACCCTATAGGCCCTTGTATTGTGGAGGGAAAAAGCCCTTGTGTTGATCCGGAACCCAAAGCTTTCGAATATCTAAACCCTAAACCCTAAACCCTCGAAGCATGACCTTCACTCTGTAAATGGTCTCTGCCCCGGGAAGAGTTGGAAGCCCCTGGCCGGGAGACAAAAGGTCTGAACCTCAGCATCACGGTTTGGGATTGAGAGTTAAGTTGAGGGTTTAGGATTAAACTTAGGAGTTGGGGTTTAGGACTAAACTTAGGAGTTGGGGTTTAGGATTCAACTTGGGATTTAGGGTTTAGGATTAAGTTTGGGACTTAGGGTCTAGATCTCCGCCCGGCAGAGTCTGGGTTCAACAGGGGCGGAGATCTGAGTAGCGGAGAACAAAGGGTTTGGGATGATTTGTAGTGTTATTCACTCTAGGAGTCCAAAATGCAATGATACCACACTGAACCCTAAACCCTAAACCCTAAACTTCTGAGTAGCTGAGGCCCCTAAAGCAGTGGAGTAAGCGACCTTTCTCTGTCTGGGGCTGTGCGAATAGCTGGAGATCTTCCCGGGTTCCCGGAAGCCAACCTTCCATTGCAATGGGAAGCTGGAGCAAGGAAAAGCCCTAGGGAGGGGTCCAGGGGTTTAAGCTTTGGGGTCTACCTGGAACCCACAAGTATGTAAAAAATAATAGCCTTTTAGGGGTCTTGGGCCATTCTTTTACCTACTTTTGGGGTTTTTAGGTAGGGTTTAGGGTTTACCTATAGCCTCCATTGTAGTTTCTTTTTGGGGTTACCTTTTAGGATCCTTAATGTAAGGTTGGTTAAACCAAAACAAGGAACTACAATGGAGACTGTAGGTAGGGCTTGGGGTTATGCTGTTTTCGGGGAGCGAGTGCAGCAGCTCCCAGAACCATGCGGGCATGCACATGTCTGTGTTGAAAGGGTTTAGGGTTTAGGTCGCTTTTGAGAAACCAGCTGGTAGATAGAATCGTAGTTCAACCCGGAAGTTAACGAGTAGTCCCTTGAAGAGGGAGCCGTTTCGGATAAATGCTCGCCCTGTAGCAGCCCGAGCTAAACTCCATCGTGGTAGAGTTGGGATGTAAGGTGATGCAATCACAGGATGCCATGCCATGCACCAATACGGGGTTGCACCGAAGGCCGCGAGTGAGACGGGACAGACGGACGGCGCCCAACCCAGAAACTGAACTTCTAGAACCCGAAGCCTTTGAATGGACCCGGTCTCTACCCCCCTACTGTTTCCTCAGACTCCTGTCTAGGGTTTAGGGTTTAGGGTAGTTGGGGTTCTTGGTAAACCTGCCCCCCATCCCAGGTGCTGGCACCCGTCATGGAGCATGCGGAGAACGGCAAAATGCTGAGCAAGCACAGCTGGACAGATGCGGATTTACGGCTTCGGAAGTTTCCAGGGCCTTGAGATGAACGTACTAAAGGGACCGAAATCATTAGCAGTACCATTGTGGGCTTCCTTATTCTAAGTCTGGTAGAAGAGACGCCAATAATTACCCTACTTTAATTTTTTTAAGGCCCATGTAGTAGTTTATAGGGTCTTAGGACCTGTTAGATCTCCCAGCTACGTGCTGAAGAGGTATGTATAGTTTAGTTTAGCGGCGCATAGTGAGCCTAGTGAACCACATAGAAAATCCCGATGCCTTCCGCTCGATAGAACGCCAAAGTCTGCAAAAACCCGCGTGTTCAGAAGCCCTGAAACCTCAAACCGTGATCTCCAGCACCCTACTTGGAGGTTCATGGGTAGTCATTCCTGGAGTTCGAAATCCCTAATACAAATATGGGTTATAATTAGAGTAACCTTACTTTTAACCCACTTGTAACTTGTAACTACCCATGAAACTCCAAGTACCCCCGCCCCCCGCGGCGAACCCCCGACAACGACGGATGCTCGAATTCATTATGGCCCTTATGAAGAGGAGTTCGTGAATCCGGGGCCTACATAAATGGAAACGAAAGCCCAAAAATGTCATCAAGGCGGAGGACCATGACTTGAACCTAAGCGCCGATCCTAGAGACAACAAGCCCGGCACCCTAAGGAAAAGACCTCAGTCTGTAGAAGGAACTTCAGTACTAGGAGTTGAGGTATATTCCTTAGTTACACGGTTTCTCTATTCCCTAAACCCTAAACCCTAAACCCTAGGAAGTTAATAGAGCCTCATACACCAATATCATGCCTTATAGGTTTCCCTATTCTACTTGTACCATCATATGCCCCTAGACCTTATTTCAATGATCAAAGCCCCTAATCTATTCTCATGCTTCGTAGTGTTCCCTATGATAATTCTACTAGAATATTCCCCAAAACCCTTTAATCTCAGAACACTAAACCCTAAACCCTGATCAAACCCGAACCTAAACCCTGAGCGCCGAAACCCTGTGTTTTATTCTCAGCCGAGTGTTTCGGGCTCAGTCGAAGGAGATCTCGCGGCTGGTGTCGCACAGAACGCGTTGCCCGCGAGCTGTGGTTTTGGCTTCACTTTGGTATATAAGATTTTCTATAAGTCTTATTGGATGTGGTGAGTTTTTCCAAGCTTCACTTTGGTATGTAAGATTGTCTATATAGGTCGTATTGGGTGTGGTGGGTTCTTTTCCAGAAGGTTTTATCTGGTTTTAGAAGGGCTGTGTAAGGTGTACTCATAACTCCTTGCAATCAGCATCCGTTTTTGAGACGGTTTATGTGAGAGCCTTCCTTCGACCCAGGGTTCAGGGTCGAGATGCCAATGCTGACACACAGAGAGTCCCAGGATTGAGCCTTGAGTCAAACTCTCGTGCTGGGAGGTTTGAAACTGACCATGGAGATCCCTAAAACCATATATATATATACACATGTATGTATGTATGTATTTATGTGTGTATGTATGTATGTATGTATGTATGTATGTATGTATGTATGTATGTATGTATGTATGTGTGTATGCGTAATCGCTAGAAGCGCTGTTTTCTCTTTTCGAGTCGGACGACTCGAAGCAGGAGGGGGACTCCTCCAAAATTAGGCTTAAATGGACGGCCTGCCTCAGCTCCGAACAGTCAGCACTTGTTGCTCACGGTTTAGGGTTTAGGGTTTGCTTAGAGTCTTGGTTGGATTTTCACTACCGACTCCTTTGAATCCTCAACATTCCTCAACTGGAGAGCCTTGCGTTGAGGCTTTGTTCGCGAGGCATGCGTGGCGTCAGGGCTAATTTTAGGGTTTTTAGCGCTTGGGTTTCAGGGTTGATGTGGAGATGCTATTCCTGCGGATATTGCTGGTCTTACTGTCATTACCTTTACATAATGATGGTCCGTTTGCGCTGGTTGCGGCGGTAAGCTGCGCTGAAGGTACGACAAGGGGAAGCGTAGTTATGAGCCGCCGCTGTCAGCATCGACTCATCACTCAGCACCTGAGGACTTGCTCCGATTCCCGAATGGTGCCTTACCTGCAATCCTCTTGTGCTCCGCTTCAGAATATTTGATTACGCCTTTGGGAAAAGGCTGTGGTGATATCGTCCACAAAGCTTTGCGGATTTTGGACCTGTTGTTGCCATGGATGGCCTTGAACAGACGACAGTGAAGAATCTAAGCTTGTGTCTCGGGAGCCAAGCGGCACAAGAATCCTGGAAGATTCGTTTGGGGTTTCGGGTTAGGATTTGCAGGTTCATCTGGGATTGAGGTTTAGCAAAGCAGGGTTGAGGTTCATATTGATGCATCCCGAAGAAAAAGCCTCCTTGCGTGTCTTCCATCTGCTTGGTGCTGGACTCGCTAAAGCCATTGTTTTGAATGTTTCGAAGGCAGGTGATGAACCTGCCAGGTAGGAAGTTGGCAAAAGCACAGGAGGAAGTCCTACACAGTTCGGTTTTACTATGCTGTTGCCCAACTTTCAACATGCTCCTTGTGCGCTTAGACTTTAGTAGGGCCCTATTCCGCGATATTTGAAGTCTCAGATCCTTTTTTGAAGTTCCGGCACAGGATTGCTATGAAACACACATAACAGCTAAGACTACACCCCTACTGCCCGAAATAGTGCAACCCAAAACCACCCCCAACCCCCGTGAACCTCAAGCCCGGATCCATGAGCCCTGGAGTAAAAAAGACTTGAGCCGTGCTGCATGCGGACTGCACGCTAGACCCCGCCTCCAAGAGAATTCTTGTTTGCATAATGTTTGCGTCCGGCGTGTTTGTGGGATTGCACCTGTTGTGTCCAGGACCGTCCGAACATGCAAGCTTTTTTGCAAATTGTGCGCCCGCGGTTGCAGACTTGTTGCATCGTCAAATGCGAAAAAGCTAGTAAAATTGTATGACACATATTATATTTTAATAGTACATTCATACTAGTCTGTCTGACAACAACATCATCAATGCTTGAAGGGGTCAAGTACTCATATGACATTACTAGTATATTCATACCGTAGTATCCCAGTTCTTGATTCTCCTGACCGGGGCTTGATTAAAGAAACTACAGGTGGTGAGTTTAGGGTATAAAGGGTTTCTATAATAAGGTATATAGACCTTCTATAAGGCTCCTAGAACGGTAGCTACCCACCTGAAAATGTCCTGGGCTTGAGTTCCAGGTCGTCGTGGAAAGCGCAGAGCATCAGTGCCTGGGCTCTGCGTGGAACCTCGAAGGGTCCGTCTTGAAATCATCGCGGTTTGAGGGCTATAGGGTTTAGGGCTTAGGGGTTTAGGGTTTAAGGCTTAGGGTTTGGGGTTTAGGGTTTAGGGCTTAGGGTTTAGGGTTTAGGGTTTTCGGTTTTTTTGTTTGACCGGGCTTCTGGACAAGGAGGCCTCCTTTCGCAAGAAAGTGCCGGTTGAAAGGCGTAAGTTCGAAACGGAAGGGTTTAGGGTTCAGGGGTTTAGGGTTTAGGGTTTAGGGTTAATATTCAGAAGCACACAAAACAAACCGTTCATACAACGGTGACCTTTTTTTGAACCCTCATAGCTTCCTTGTGGGAAGCCCTTTCAAGGATCCCACAAAGGAACCCTAAACCCTACGTCAACACCCAGGTACCCGCATCTCCTGGTGAACACCCCCAGACCGCTTAAAAAAAGCCCAAAAGCCTTATATGGTAGGGTCTTTGGGTCCAAAAGCCTTAAAAATATGAGTGCTTAGAGCCTCAGGGTAAACCTTCTAACCTACCAAAACCTCGTTTTTGTAGTAGGGCCCCATGAAATTCCACACTGGGGTTCATAATAAGAACCCATAGAAAAGGAGGTTTGGTAGGGTACCTTAACCCTAAATCCGGAACTCCAAAATCCTACAACACGCACACTTAGCCCGAAACCCTTAACCCTAAATTAAGGTATCTCATGGTTCCGTTCGACGCCTGGCTGCGGCCGGCTGGCGAGGGCCAGTGATCTGGTGGCAGTGAGGAAGCGAAGTAGAGGAGTAGGGTTTAAGGGTTTTTTTGCAAGGGTTTACGGGGTCTGGTGCCAGAGCGAAGAATTGGTGGAGTAGGCTGTAGGCTGTTTGTTATTGGGTCTGATGGGCGTTGATTGCGGTAGAAAAAATGGGTTTTCAAAGGTTGGGATAGGTCGAATAGGGCTGGATGGGGTTATGTAGGAACTGAAGGTTTGGGCGTAGGATTTAGAAGTCCGGCTTTCGCTTAAGATGTGCCGGGTGCAGGGCTTAGGGATGTGGGGCATGGAGTTTAAGATTTAATGGAGGCTTTGGGTTTGGGGATGGGATGTATACCCATAGGCTCCATAGTAGTTCCTTTTTTGTGGTTTACATTTAGGATCCCAAAAGGTAATCCCAAAAAGGAACTACTATGGAGCCTCTGGGATGCGGTTAAGGATTCAGGGTTGAGGAAACTTTGGAGGCCTTTAGTATTTGAATCATCGTTTGTTGGGGAGGTTTAGTTGGTTTTGAAAGTGAAAGTGTCTGATGGCGTGACTTTGAAGTGTGTTATTGCATGTTTCGCGAATATGCCGATTCAGCTTAGTCTGCAATCATTCATACATACACAGATATGCATACATAATATTATGGAATGCGTATATATATATATATCTCTCTCTCTCTCTCTCTGCCTCTCTTTCTCTCTCTGTATATATATATATGTGTATGTATGTATATATATATATAGATATTTTCCATTGACCCACACCTCATTCTACTCATCCAACTACTCTTTCCGCCAACCAACGCTGATTCCGATCCCTACGCCCCAAACCCCAACCCGGCCCCATCCTCAGCTGACGGTTTGAGGCGATAGCACAAGTCTGATGCAAAAAAGAAAATCTTCAGGGTTTCTAGTTCTTATTGTTTATAGGATAGGGTTTATATTTCTTATAGTTTATAGGGTTTAGGGTTTATATGGGACAGTGTTGGGATGGCCGAAGCCCCAAACTGCAAGGTTTACCGTGGCCAGCGACCGCGAGCGAGTCGTCGAGCTTCTGCAGCTTGTCTGCTTTGACGAACTGAGCTTCTGCACTGCTACAACCTACTCATAAGCTCCATAGTAGTTCCTGTTTGTTGTTTATATTTAGGATCCTATACGAACCCTATTCGCCCTATTCTATTCATTAGGTCCCCTATCGGTCGTACTCTGCTTATTCAGATTCAAGGCCCTTACATATCCTTATATAGATAGTAGCCCGTCAAGGAAGCCTTAGAGGAACCTGATTCTCCTTTGAAAGGTAAACCCAGACCCTAAACTCCATAAAAGTAGTTCCCTAAGGCGCAGCATGGTGCAGAGGAAGCTCGACTCGCTGCTGAGGCGCAAGGACGCGAGATGCCTGCAGGGGGATTGTACAGTTTTAGGAGGTCGGGGGTCGAGTTCAGGGTTTTTTAGAAAGTTAAGTCACTAAGGTTACAGTTTTCTCGGAGGGTTAAATTCAGGCTTGATCGATTCCCCGTCAAATAAAAGGGGGTGCCCCCCCCCCCTCCCCCCCCAAAAAAAAAACTCAGAAAATATTCTTCGGGGGTATGTGTATCTCTACTGCTACTTTTTGGGGGTCGTGCTCTTGCTCCTGCTCTGGCTCTTGCTCCCGCGCTGGCTTTTGCTCTTGCTTCTGCTGCGTCTCTTGCGCCTGCTCTTGCTCTTGCTATTCCTCCCGCTTTTCCCCCTGCTCTTGCTCTTACTCCCACCCTTGCTTTTGCTTTGCTCTTGCGGATGCCCGCTTCTGCTCCTGCTGTTGGTCTAACTCCTGCTCCTGCTCTTGCTGTGGCTGTTGCTCTTAAGCCTCGAAACCCTCCTCCCTAATTCTTGAAGGGCAGGGATGATTTCGGGAGGATTCGCCCCAATGTGCTTCTAAAATTGGGGGGGTTGTTTAATACAAGGGGGATGCGATTACACGGTTTAGGGGGTATAGTGCATATGAGGTTCATGGTTCAGGGCTCAGAGGGTTAACTATTTGAGGGTTCAGGGTGGCTCCTTTGAGCTTTCGTTACGCTTTGAGGCCCCGGCAAACCCGGATCAGTTAAATGCGATGAATACCGGGGAAGGCGGTGTCGGCACGAGTACTTCCGGATAGCTCAAGGTTGGTCAGGACCTGTGAGGGTGAGGATTGTCGGTTTCCGAGTGTATGAGTCCGTCGATTAACCCTAAACCCTAAACCGGGAGGACATCCACGGATATCGTCTCCTGCTCAACATGCAGCACGTCCATCTTCAAATGAGGCAGGGCCTGACCAATTTCCATGCGGCAATGAATCCTAAGCCCGAAACCCTGACCCCAAACCGGAGCAAGTCCATTAAGGAACCCCTCCCGGCAAGACGCCAGTGGGATGGCCCGAGTAGGGCGTTTTATGTGCTTCAGCCCCTATGAGGCTTCTGGCTTCGTTCCGAGTTCTGCTGTTTTTAAGGGTTTCTGTGCCTTTTTTTGGCAGGTTTGCTGAAACTCTGGTGTATTCTACGAAGCCTGTAGCGCAGAGTCTACATCCCGAAACTGCTGGAGTCTCCCGCCCCACCCAAGCTTCTGTGTGAATTGGTTGCCGATGTCCTGCTGTAGTCTGCTGCTCGCGGTATTGTGGTAGCTTAAGCTAAGTGGCCAGAATGCGGCTATCAAATGCTCATCCCGGTGCTCCAAAACCGAACGTCCTGCTGGAGTCTCGTGATCGTAAACGTGCGCCGAGAAACGTGGAACGGTTTAGGGTTTACATAGGGTATAAGGTTTAGCGTTTATGAGGCATAGGGGGTCCACGTTGAAGGAGCCGTGTTCTCATGGACCCCTGAATCAAGGATCCCTAACACTGCTTCCTAGAGCTTCGGCACTTTCGACTTCACGCAGTTGGAAAAAGGTGTGAAACACGGGCTTCCCATCAGGTCTCATCCTACATGGGGTTTGTTTTCGTTTTAGGGTTTAGGGAATCCCGACATGTTGTTATAAGGGATAGCTGCCCAAACGTGCATAAGCCCGACTTGATACTATGCACAAAGTCTCCCAAGCGCCTTTTAGAGCATGGTCCTTGAACCCAGACTTCACCGATGAGCTTCCGAGAGCCCAAAGAACCATGGCAGTCTCCAGCCTTAGCTTCTTAAACCTTTACGTCCTTTCCCCAGGGCTCCAAGTAGACAAGTAGTACCCACTTTGGGGCATTTGGAGGCCCGGGGTTTCACCTCAGAGCCCCTAAACCCTAAACCCTAAAGCCTAAACTCTAAACCCTATAGAGCCTAAACCCTAAACCTTAAACCTTAAACCGAAGCTCAGTTCCAGAGCCGCAGGATCGGCGAGTGTCGGAAGTGCAGCCCAAGCCCAAGCTCGGACAAGGATCCTTTGCCTTTAAGGTTTAGGGGTTTAGGGTTTAGGGTTTAGGGTTTAGGGGTTTGGGGCTGAGGGGTTTAGATAGAGTCTGGGTTCAAAAATGGGGGTTGATTTTAAGGTTTAGGGGTTTAGGGTTTAGGGGGTTTAGATAGAGTCTGGGTTCAAAAATGGGGGTTGATTTTTTGCGCTTCTTCTCCGCTCAGCTTAGCCGTTTTTGCATGGGCCCCCCCATTAGAGGGAGATAGAAGGTCATATGGGAGCGTAAGGGCCAACCACAAAGGCCATGACATAGACGGCAAGGGGTGGTCCATGTCAGGTATCGCGACAAGATCATGGAGCAGGGATTAGGCCTAGGCTTCTGGGGATGTAGGCTGTGTCAGGATTGAGGTAGGATTTACGGGTTTAGGGAGTTAGCGTAGAGGAGTTTCAGGGAGAAGGGTTGCAGTGTTGAGCGTAGAGGCAGGGTGATAGCACGGTTGTCTCGAGCTGCGGGGCAAGACTGGCGGTCCATTCGGTTGCCAGGCTTCTTTCTTTGCGGTGTTTGGCTTTTGCACGAGAGGCAACTCTTGTCTTTATAAACTACTAAACCCTTAAACCCTAAACCCCTAATTAATCCCCTGAAGTAGGGCTACGTGAGCCCTTAAGCCTAGAAGGCAAGGTTCCAGACTCCTCCCCCCTCCAGCCCGGTAGGCCCTAAACTTCGCCGAAGGGACCAGATCTCTCTTGAACCCTTAAACTCGGGTTTAGGGTTCAGGGTTTAGGAGGGTCTGAGGAGTTTAGGGTTTTAGGAGTTTAGGAGTTAAGGGGTTTAGGGTTTAAGAGTTTAGTAATGTAGGGTCCCCTAAACTCCCCGAAATCGCCGATCTGTGAGATGTTTCTTGTGTCTCTCGGCCCTCCTGCCATTGGGAGCGACCCGCTTCCAGAAGAAGACTCGGGTGATTTAGTGAGTGCGGTTCGCTCGTAATGAAGGCAGAGACGGGAGCCTGAGTGAACTCTCGTCAAAGCCACACACAAAATCAGAAAACACCAGTGCAGTCCTTGTTCAAGCGGCATCTTTGTTTTGAATGACTCGGGTTTTGTCTTTAGTGTCCTACAAATCGGAATGCAGCCGCATACCCAAAAAGTATCTGCAGTCGAGAGTTCCTTTCCCTGCTGCGAGGAGGCGGAGAAATTGGTGGCAAGCTTCCTGGAGGACGGGATCCATGGGACTTAGAAACCCAGATTGAGGAATAGACTCCGTAAAGTCATATGGGTGCTTCCGAAACTAAGGGGTACCTTATTTTGGGGCCCTCATAATAAGGATCCTACTACTATTTAGGGTACTATATTAGGGTTCCCTATTTTCGGAAACCCCCTATCTGATGGATGGCTTTTTGGGTTTGGTTCCCCCCCCAAGAACAACCAAGAAGCCCCCAGGGCCTTAAAAGCTTCCGGTGCCGACAACCCGCATTGTGATGAATCCAACAAACCCGAGCCGAGTGCACAGATTGAAAGAAATCTTGTGGTGAATGTGTGACTGGAGACCACAAGACTACAGGTGTATGCTATAGTAGACCCTGGTATGGCATAGTCTACCGTAGCCTACAATGGCATGCAATCGTACTACAGAATTCTCGAAACTTTGCGTGGTCTCGGGGCTTTAGAGTTGTCGGTGGTCATTTTTTAGGGTTTTTCTTGGGCATTGAGGTCTTGGCGTTCGGGCCCTAAGCCCCTTAAACCCTGAACCCCCAAACGACGTCCGAGCTGGGAGAGTCCAAATCTCAAACCCCCCCAGAGCCGAAACCCTTAAGCCCCTTAAACCCCCAAACCCCTAAACCCTTAAGCCAGTGGAGACCGAACCATAAGAGCCTTGCCTGCTGCGTGCGAGTGTGAGTGTCGAAACCCCTAAGCCAAAAAAAGCCCCAAACCACCCCCCAAAAAACAAATCCAAACCCTTCGGACCCCAGGCCCAGGGAGGGAAACTCGGAGTCTCTGAGGAGAACCGATTCAAAGACGTCTCCGACCGCGAACACGGATGGACTCCGGCTTGCCCTCTGGCTTCCTTGGAGCCTGTGGACTCTTGAAGCCCGGAGAGTCCAAACCCTAAACCCTTAAACCCTTAAAAAATAACCCTAAACCCTTAAAAAAAAAACACTAAGCCCTAAGCCCTGAGCCCTAAACCTTGAGGCTCCCCAAACCTTAGACTCAGAGCCCCCGGCCGCAAGTTTTGTTTTTGGCGATGTTCGTCTTTTGGCTGGGTATCCAACGGATTCGTGCCTGTCTCCGGAAGTGTTTGCACTGCTGTTGGGGAATTGCGTTTTACGTAAAAACAGCCTTTATCTGGGCTTTGCGGCCGTAAGGTGTGTATAGCACTTGGATTCATCACGCAATGCCGAGGGTGCTTCGTTTGAGGCATCGCGTGGATTCGGAGTTACAGTTGGAGCACTATTTTGTACGGATACTACGACTTTTCGCCACGTCCGGGCCACTTTCAATCCGGAAGTCAGGTCCACCGACTCTTGTCTCTGAACCCGGATGTGGGATCAAGAGTCATGGGGTCTAAGCTTATGCCCAGAGGCTACATAGATAGTAGGTCCTTTTTGGGGATTGCCTTTTGGGATCCTAGATGTAAACCCCGAAAAGGAACTACTATGGAGCCTATGGGTAAGCACTCCGGAGGCGGGTTTGAAGCTGAGGTATCCGCCGTCAATGTTGGGGCTCCTGTTTGCCTTTGGCGGCTTTGGCTTTCTGTGTTTTTTTTGCTTTAGCCGGAGCCCAGGAAGTGTGTTTTTTCTCTTTCCTTCAAAGTGACCCAGTATAGGTCGGACCCTAAACCCCAACCAACCTCCGCTTGGAGACCCCTGAGCCCTGAGCCCAGGGTTTCTAGGGTCGTTGCATTTGGTGGTGCTTGCTTTGGATAGCTTTGACCTGGGCGTTGGCAATGTATGCAATGTTCACATCCTTAGTTGAGCGGCTTACAAAGGGCTCAACGGTTGGGGTTTTGGGGTTTAGGAAAGTTGGCACGTGCACTGCAGCCCCTCCTCAAAAAGGGAGGTTGGCGTCTCCTCTCTCAGGCGACTTTACGTCCCGCTACGAAGAAGAACACAGACCCTCCAGTCTGTGTTGAGGGTTTACGGCATAGGTGTAAAACCCATCTCACATTATACAACCCCAGAAGAATTCTTGAAAGCAAGATAATTCCAGCCTTGCAGCAACGAGCCCTGCATTAGAATCATGAGAGAAAGCGAATTAACCCTAAACCCCTAAACACCTAAACCCCCAACCCTGAAACCCTAAACCCTATAGGCCCTAACCTAACCCGAAACCCTAAACCCTCAGCACCTAATTAGAGCAGCCCACCAGGTTTCGCTGCTTTGCGCGGGGATTTGCCGCTGCTCAAGGCTTCTTGGGTTTAGGTTCAGGGGGTTTGGTGTTGATGGATGTGTACGCACCTAAACCCTAAACTCTAAACCCTACTAATCCCGACCTGAAGCGGAAAGGAAAAGAGGTGATAAAAAAAAAACATACTAAACCTTAAACCCTATTGCGTCGTCGTACTTGGAACCTCGCCAGGCTTGTCCCAGTTGCGAGTGCTAAAACCCTAAACCCTAAACTCTAGACTCTTACTAGCTTGACGGGTGCAGCTTGAACTTCTGGTCCTGAGCCCTAAACCTCACATTCCCAAACACTTGATCCTAGTTCCTAAACATCTACATATCAGCCCTGAATTCCTAAATCCTCGCAACCCGCCCTTCCTCGTGTTTTCCCGCGTCTTCTTGGCTTTTGTGGCTTTATGCCTTGCATTCTCGAGGCCCTCTGGCGTTTTGATTTCAAGCTATTCTTGCAGCACAACTTGTGTGTCGGAAATAGTTCAGAGCCGCCGCAGGTTTTTTTGCCGTCCCGGTCTATGCTTGGAAATCATGATGTGCTGACTCGAGTCTTGCCGGTATGCTCATTCTTAAACCCTAAAATGAGGCCACGAGGTGCTCGATAGGGCCCTCGCAGAGCCCCTGTGCCAGGCGATACTCCAGCAGGGCGCGAATGTGAACGAGTGCATGAAGTCGAAGGACGACGGGGCTGAAAGAGACCGCGCAGTTGGCGATGAAGACGCTGAGATGCTGTGTAGTTTGCTCATGCACTCATACACAGCTAGTAGCAGCTAGAACATGATTCGATTTGTGGGTTTTTTTGTGTCATTCCTTGTCGCAGGGTGTAGGATGGTGTTGTCGGTTGGGGATAACTTCGACAGACCTGATGGATCCACCTCGGTGCCAAGGGTCCGCAATGTCTGCCGGAAAGCCGGCTGCAGAGCTCTAGCATCGCTGCAGACACCAAAAAGGAAACCTGAAAAAACCTCGAAGTCCGCGTGTTGGGGCTTCTTCCTGGCAGTTCGCAAGACGAGAGGATGATCTTGTTCATCAGCTGCCCGACCTGTTCATTGGTTTGTCTGTCTGAAGAAGTACTTGACAGGAGATCTTAGCGATCCTTGGCCCATGTAGTCTGTTTGAGCTCCCTTGGCTGCCGCTGATGGGTTGGGCTCGGGACTCCGGATCAAGCTCTAAGCCCCCCCAAGCCCTAAACCCTAAAGCCCCTAAACCCTAAACCCTAAAGCCCCTAAATCCTAAACCCAAACTTGCTGTCGAAGCCCTGCAGGAGCTTCAGTTTCACGCCGAGCCGGGAATGAGCTTGTCCCGAGCCTCAGGTCTTGGTGGCCCTCAGGATTTCGCGGAGGTCGGCAGTTGAAGGCTTCAGGGTGTGTTGGGCGTTCTTTTTGGGTTTAGGGCTGTGCAGGGTTTAGGGTTTAGGGGTTTAGGGTTTAGTGTTCAGGGTTAGGATTGTTAGATTTTAGTTTGCAGAGCAGTAGAGAACATGCAGGCGCAGGCAGGCGCAGTGCCTGTAGCAGGAGTACCAGTGTGGTAGTAGTTGCATTGCTACTACCGCTGCTGCTACTGCTACTGCTGCTGCTACTGCTACTGCTACTGCTACTACTACGACGACGACTACTACTTCTGCTACTACTACTTGGTTGTGCAGCTCATCGGTTCTTAGAGCAAGTTTCTGGGCTTTGAGGTCAACCCAAATCCGACGCCCCAGGTTGCATCTTGCAGCGCAGTTTGGGAACAACGAAGCACTCCAACTGCTGATCCAGGTGCCCTCGCGGCTGTGCTCGGGGTATGCCGGTTGATGAATTTATGCTGTTCTCTAGGGCTTCGTAGGGCCTAAACCTATGGTTAGGCTCTAAAGCTGGGGTTGCCAAAAAAACCTAACCCAAACCCCAGATTTTTGTGGGATTTGTAAGGATTGGGGCTAAGGGTTCTTGATGCGCTGGGATTGCTCCACAGCCGTTCGTTTCGGATCCTCAACCCTGCATGAGTCCAGGCCAAAGAGAGAAAGAGATAGAGTGAGACACTGGAAGGACCAGGAAGAAAGCACATAAAACACAGTGAAGAAATGAGAGGCAATACCAATCCGCGGAGATCTTGTGAGCCTTGCCAGCTCCTGCAAGTGTGTTAGGGTTTAGCGCTCGAAAACTGCAACGAAGACAGGGCGCCCTAAACCCTAAACTCCTAAACGGTCCTAAACCTAAACCTTACCTTATACCCCATCATCCGTAACGCACCAAGCGCCGATCCCGCATTTGCGCCCATGAAACGCGGCATTTCGGAAGTTGTAAAAGCTTGGAATTGTGTGGAACAAGGGACCTATTCGCTAGTTTCCAAACCAGGAAGGTTCTGCTGCACGCTGCATTGTCTCCATGACTGGCTACGCAGGGATGCTCTGTTCTCAGAACGATTAGACCCATGTATGCTCTGTTCTTGGATCCGATTAGACCACGGACGTCATCATGGTTGGCCCATGCGTGCTTTGTTCTCAGAGTCTCAGAGCGGATTAAATCATGGATGTCATCATGGTTGGGCCACGAGACAGTGGACATCATCATGGTTGGGCCATGGATGCTTTGTTCTCGGAACACATCAGGACGTCATCAAGGTTGGGCCACGGATGATCTGTTCTCCAAACGGATTAGACCATGGACGTCATCATGGCTGGGTCATGGATGCTCTCTTCTCAGAGCGGGTTGGGCCATGAACGTCATGGTTGGGGCATGGGCCATGGATGTTCTGTGCTCAGGAACTAGACCATGGACATCATCATGGCTGGGCTGTGGTTGCGCTGTTCTCAGAACGGAGTGGACCATGGACGTCATCATGGTTGGGCCATGGATGCTCTGTTCTCGGAACGGATTAGGACGTCGAGTGTGAGCGTCGAAGCCCCAAACTCTAGACTTCAAGCCCAAAACCCTAAACCCTTGTGTGAGAGCCGAGACCCTTAAACTCCAAACTCTATAAGCCCCGAACCCTAAACCCGGACTGCTGAATCCGTGTTTGCCTATGCGAGTATGCGTGTCCCGCCGCCCTGACTGAACCCTTCCTCGCAGGAGAAGGCCGAGCTCAATAGCCAGGACCAGCTCCTTGCCGACGCACAGTTTGGGGGTTAGGCGGTTAGGGTTTTGCTGGACCCCAAAAGTATATAAAATAACGGCCGTTTAAGGTTCTTGGGGCATTATTTTACCTACTTTGGGGGGGTTTAGGTTGGTGTTTAGGGTTTTGAAAACGAGGCTTTGTTGCAACAAAAAGGGGGTTTCAAGATTCAGAGGTTTAGGGGTTTAGGGCTGAAGCTTCAGGCCAGTTGCAAAAGGGCTGAAGCTTCGCCGTGAGGCGGACATGAGGGCATGTGCACGGCAGCCCCTCCTCAAAAAAAGGGCTAGGGTTTGGGGCTCAGGGTTATGAAGATTCAGAGGTTTAGGGTTTGGGTTGTTGAGGTTGTAGAACTTTTGACTCAAAGATTCAGAGAGGTTTCCCTGGGTTTGGGGTTTCAGGGTTTCAGGGTTTAGGGTTGAGCAGCGGCTTTTGGGCTTGAGGGTCAGGCATCTGGGAGGTCGAGTCGAGGGCTCTGGGATTTTCGGGGTCGTCTTCGGGATGGACTGGAAAACGGGATACCCATAGGCTCCATAGTAGTTCCTTTTTGGGGTTACCTTATAAGAATCCTAAATAGAAACCCAAAAAAGAACTACCATGGAGCCTATGGGTCCGGGTAGTTGGTTGGGGCGTCGGAATGTAGGGAAATCGAAGCTGGGAAGGCTCCTCCCGAAATGGACCCATGCAGCTTTGGGTTTAGGGTTTTGGGTATAGGGTTTAGGGTTTTGGGTTTCGGGTTTTGGGTTTAGTGTTTTGGGTTTTGGGTGTAGGGTTTAGGGTTTAAGGTATCCAGGAGGTGCCCAAGAACACGTGGATCTCAGCCCCATAAGCCCGAAGTGCGAGGCGTCTTAATATAGGGGTCGGAATCATTGGTAGCAGTATCCCCTCATAGCCACGACTTCACTGTCTAATATCGTCACAAACCCTATTCGAACTATGGAGGCCCCTCTGTTATAGACTCGTTGTGTATCAAAGGAGCCTTATTCTAAGTGCCATGACCGTTTGTTCGACTTCCGCTCTGGGCATCCACGCACGACATCTACTTCGCTTGAGACAACGGTACTTCATTTGGCTCTGGCTCGGTTCGCAGGTAAGCTAAAAGTGGATCCCCTAAACCCTAAACCTCTAAACCCAAGCCTTCATCGCTTCCGGACCCCGACCCAATGCCCTGGACAGGAAAAGCATGCAGCCTAGGGGAGCGGAAGGATGGCCAATGTTGGTTCCTCAGGAGAATAATAAACCCCAGATTCCTCTTGTAAATCATTAAAGGCCCTTAGATCAGACTCGCATGCCCCCAGCTAAACCCTCACGCCTCGACCCCACTGCACGTTTCCAGAAGTGAGGTTGGGAATGTCTCCTCTGCATCGGGCGACTCTCGGGGACAATGCCGTAGGTGTTCAACTTCTTCTCCAGGCGCGGCAGGGTGGGTTTAGGCTTTATAGGGGTGTAGTATAGGGGTCGGAACACTCAGCAATAGAATCACCTCCTAGCCCCTGAATAGAACTCCACCACCCTATACCACACAATCCTCAAGTCACTAAAGGCCCCCACATGAGTTATGTTGCCTCTGGAAGGGGAGCGTGGTAAGAACACCTCCCATCCAGGATGGTGGTAGTTAGGCTTCAGCATGGCTTTGGGGTTGAGGGATTTGATTGTGTTTTCGGGTAGGGTTTAGGGTTTAGGGTTCAAGAGAGGGTTGTTTATGGGTGTTCAGGCTTTATGCTCACGTTCCGAATCCTGTAAAATCGTCATCGGCATCGCCGGCACCACCACCAGGACCGTCATGGTCATGGCCATGCGATCATCATCAGTCTGCTTGCTCGCAAACTCTAACCCTGTCGCGATCATGCTTACGCGACATCTTGCCCTATGCTGGAAAACCAAGAAACCTGAACCATCATGCACCGACATTGCAGAATTGTCCTAGAAATTCGATATCTAAACCCAGACCTCCAGCAGCGCAAGAACCTCTAAAGCTCACCAAACCACCCTAAAAACCCTATGAGCCCCTAAACCCTGCAAGCCCATACACGCTAGGCCCCAGCAAAGCAAGCACAAGCGGGATCGGACTCGACCTGCCCTAAACTCTGAACCCTATATAAGCCCTAAACCCTGTAAACCCTAAGCCCTATAAACCCTACCTCTGTTCTGTACTCAAACCTGCAATGCGGGCTCGTCCTTGCTATGTGGGAGGGAAAAAGCCCTACGCCCTAAACCCCCCAAAAAAACATAGCACAGGCGGGATCGGACCCGGCCTGCCGCGAGAAGATCGCCAAGTTCACGGCCATAGGCCCGGCGGCCGCCTGGGGCTCCCTCCGAGGTGCCCTCCCCGTTCTTTTTTTCAGGGTTTAGGGTTTTAGGGTTTAGGGTTTAGGGTGTTCCGATTAAGGGTGTTGGGGTTAAGGTTTTCGGGATTTACGGGTTTTGTTGCGGGTTTTGGGGGTTTGGGTGTTCAGGGGTTTAGGGTTTAGAGTTTGGTTTAGGGTTCAGGGTTCATGCTTAGGGGGCTTTTCTATTGTGCTACATTTTGTTTTGTTGTAGATATGTTCAAGCGTCTCGGTAATTTCAACCCACAGGATTTTTCGAAGTTCACGGGCTTATAGGGGCTTTCATCAGGGTTTAGGGTTTCGAGCGGCTTGCTGGGCTTCGTGGGGTGTTTACAGGTTCTATATGTCAGGGCGCTACAGGCGCTTTGTACTTGAAGTTAGGGCGGGCTTGTATTGAGGGTTCTACAACAAGTTTCTCCATGGGTTCGGCACAAAGCTTCGAAAAGGGCTCGGCAAGAGGGGGTGGGATGTACAAGTTCGAAATGGGTTCCTACAATAAGGCTTCCTTTGCTATGAGGATCTTATACAGCTTTCTTCATGGGCCTTATGGATTCTGCGATCGCAGGTTTCAAGATGCCCCTGGACCCTGAACTCTAACCCAGCAACTCAGGCGCCACAGGGTTTAGGGTTTAGGGCGAGGGGCCGCATTGTGCACATACCGTTTTAGGTCAAGAGATGGGCCGTTCTTGTAAATTTTTTGTAGCTTCATTTATGCGAGAAGATCCAAGGTACCAGGTACTTATGCTGTAACAAGTACGGGCGTACTGGGCTCTTTGGGTGCAGCAGCAGTTCTATCACCACGTCGCGATGTCACATCTTATGCCCTCGAGGCATCCACGCGATCATGGAGCACAGCCCCTTGCAGGAGTTCCGGTGGTGCCTGTGCCTCGGTGATGCACGGCGTCTGCCTGAGGTTTTCTTACTTTGGGCCAGAAGTTGAAGGCAGACCCAAAGCCCCCGAAGGACCCTAGCCCTACCACCCTAACACCCCAACTCCCCTTACTGCCGAAGCCTCAGGAAGCCCAGACTTCGCGGATTCCGCGAATGAAACCAAATCCCACACCCCTGGATCTCGGGCCTATAGAAACCCTAAACCCTGAGCCCTAAACCCCTAAACCAGGTTCGGTTTAGGGGTTTTGGGTTTTTGGGGATTCGGGAGTCCCACTTGCAAAAAGAGTTAGGCTCGGGGCGTCGGGGTTTTGGGTCTATAGGACTTGGGCCCCGGGATGGTCAGAAGTTAGGGTTTTAAGGTTTGGCGTTTTAGGGTTTTAGGGCTCAGGGTTGAGGGGTTTAGGAGTGGGTTTAGGGGTTTAGGGTTTTAGGGTTTAGGGGTTTAGGGGTTTAGGGTTTTTAGGGGTTTAGGCTCAGAAAATGAGGAACCGGAGACCCTAATCACTGCTCTCCAGTGGTTTTGGAGGTCTGTCGGCTTGAGCCAAAAATGCAGACTTAGTCAACAGCTCTGTGAAAACTCCCAAATTTCTGTTATCAGTCCATATTCTGCAATTTTTGCAGGTGGTATTGAAGCTGTATAGGTATATTTAATGGGTGTCTAGGAGTCTTGTCGGGATGATGCAGACTCCTGGTTGACACGCAAAGCGTGGATAATACTTGAGTCTAGGGTTTCGGGTTGAGATCACATGCTAACCATATAGGGTGGCTTATCGGTCCGAGCCTCCATCTTGTCAAAGAGCCCATATGGGTAGTTCTCTAAATTAGGGTCCTTTAGCTCCCAGAACTCGTACGGCAACCTTATTCAAAGGACCCTGAAAGGTACCCTAACCTAGAGGACTACCCATATAGAAACGCGTAGGCCCTTCCTGTGTGTACTCTAAGCCATCCTACTGAAGCGTCCCTGGTCGAAGGCACGTGGCAGTCCTTGGCGAAGGATCATCCGTAGGACTGGCCCGGGTTAGGGGTGTTGAGTTCTGGGGCATTATTGTTTATTATTGTTACTGTTGTTATTTTTATCGTTATTATATTATGACTATTGTTATTATTACTTTCAGGGCCAAGCGTTCCAACGGAAACATGCCTGAAGCCCGAAGCCCCGCATCCTTCCGAGCTTCCGAGACCGCTTTTCTCCCCAAACCCAGAGATCCAGGCGCCTCCAAAGAAAACAGCGGAACACGGGTGAAGCCTACCTAAACCCCCAAAAGAAGGCAAAATAACTGCCCAAGACCCTTGAAAGGCTGTTATTTTACATACTTGAGGGGTCCAGGTAAGGGCTAAGGGCTAGGGGTGTCATAAGTCGGGGGTACCTTGGATCCTGCCCCTTATGGCTCAGATGAATGTAGGGTAGGTTTGCACTGGGGTAGGTCGGGCTAATGGCCAGCGCACACCGCGAACCCTAAACTCCGACTGACAGCTATATGCACTTGCGTGTGCCAGTGCGCGTGCCCGGGCCACTGGTTGTTTGCTTCAGGAACGACTGCTGTGGTGCAGGCCACCGCACCGACAGCCATCAAAGCACCCGCCCGCCCGCCCGCGCCTGTTATGATCACAGGTGCGATAATGAGCGAGTATTCGGGCCAGATGGCCCGCTGTGGCGACTATGGTTGGGACGCCCGATGGTGGATACCAGGGGCTAGATTGCCTAAGACTTCGGTCGAGAGCTCATCACATATCTTGCAAGCCAGACACCATATTTCTGCACATGCATGCTGTCAGTCGGCTGATTAGGGTTACTCCTGCTCAATGAATCCCTGTCCACATAACTCACAAGGACTACAACAGGGATTTTTATCTTACTCTTAGGGGTGTGGGAGAAGGGCCTTTATCAACCAGGAGTCTACATTACACTGTAGGGTCGCCTTTGTTCTGCCTCAACCCCAGCACGTGTTTTTTCATAAGTCCGCCCTTCGCCACACGGAACTCCAAACTCCATAAACTTTCGCGATCACATTAAACCCTTCACCCCCTGACAGAAATGGTGACGACCCTGATTGCAGCGGGAGCGGCTTTGGACGAAACGCTGGATCTCAGTCTGCCGAGTCTTGCCGGCCCAAAACCTGCCGAGTCTTCCGGCCCAAGACGATGGAAGCCGGGTCCCCAGGGTTTAGTTTAGGGTTTAGGGCAGCATGCGGGCCTTGAGACGTAGAGTAGGGTTCCTCTATAAGGGCTCCGTTTAAGGAGTTTGCAGGGTTGGTAATTATAAGGGTTCTGTCATGTGGGCAATACTAAACTAGACTAGGGTTTCGGGTGACTCTATAGTATAACTAAAAGGGGCTGTATGGGTATACTGCTGCAAATTTCAATTCACTCCAAGGCCAGCTTTTGCGTTTGAACGTT
Organism: Symbiodinium necroappetens; assembly: GCA_905231915.1. Taxonomy (NCBI): domain Eukaryota; class Dinophyceae; order Suessiales; family Symbiodiniaceae; genus Symbiodinium; species Symbiodinium necroappetens. The sequence continues at coordinate 1,809 of CAJNJA010057019.1, read as the reverse complement.
TTACTTGCTGTTTGTTTGAGTATGGACATGTTCGGTGTTCTTGTTAAGGATTGTACAAATTTATCGTAAGTTACCATAATAGGGGTCCATAGTAAACTACATTGTGGCCTGGTCATAGTACCTTAAACTAAACTCCTTAACAAGCGCCCGGTCGTGTCAGGGACTCCAGATCGAGCTGGGCCGTAGGAAGCCTCATTAACTTATCAACGTCCTCTCAAAAAGAGATGCAAGATTCGCCTTCGAAGCCCTGTATTAGTTGCCAATCGTGTCCTCTTATACGCTTGTTTCGGGTATCACCGAAACACAACTGAAACTCCTTTCGTTGATTTGGTTCCACATGCGCACAACATTTGTTAGGATTTATTTGTAGCCTCGCACACATTACGAGATAGTAAGGTGTGACTACCTAGAACCCTTAACCACAGCTTGTTGCATCCACAGGGCGCGGTTCGGGGCTTGAGGTTTAAGGGCTACTCATGACATGGAAGGTTCTTCCAGGCCGTCCTCAAGCAAGCATATGGCCCTTCAATGAGCTTCATGATGGCGAATGCTGTGGGTGCTACGCCGCCACTTGGTGTAAAACGCCTCACGAACCCCAAGACCAGCATGCTCTTATTCAAAGGACCTAATGCGGGTTCAAAGGTCCTACTTTGCAGTTCTACGTTACTTGAAACCATGAGTCCTACACCTTGTAACACCCTGAAAAGCAGGGCTTAGAGCTTAGGGTTCTTTGTAGGTTGCTGTTGCTTCAGACGTTGCACCCGTTGTCCGAAACCCTAACCACACTGACGCATATCTGCCGGTTCTATTTTAGGGCCTCGAGGACTGCAGGGTTCGGGGTTCGGAATTTGGGAAAAGGTGTGTGGGGTTTAGAGTGTAAGGTTCGAGACATGGGTGTTAATGAGCTTCGAGTCAGGGTTAAACCTTCAGGCGTTTAAATTTCGGTTGATGGGAAGTTTGTCCACGATTCGTTGACCATGTTGTGTTGACGCGTGCAAGGCAGCCGGTTTCCGGGCTCCTAAGTTTCAGAATGTGGTTGAGATGTCAGACTGCGTAGCTTCAGTTGGGAAGCAGTAGCCTTGCTTCTGCTGGCATGAAGCCCTAAGCGCAGATGCCTCTGGTGAGGTTGAGCTTCTAAGCATCTCTAAGCCATATCCTACAACCCTAAAGCCACAAGCCTGCCACTGCCACCGCCGAACTCTCTGAACCCACAGCAGAAGCGCTCGCCAAAACCTAGACCCGCTGACCCTCTGGCCGACACAGATTCACACAGCAGACGAACCGGAAACGGCAAGCATAACAACCCTCGACCACCAGGCTTTAAGCCCAGCAGTATTCAGGTGTAGGTGTAATGAATAGCCATAGGCCCATTGTAGTTCCTTTTGGGGGTCACCTTTTAGGATCCTAAATATGAACCACAAAAGGGAACCATAGAGGAGCCTATAGGGAAGGTCCAAAAACCGAGAACGCCCTTGCACCCCACTCTGCTTTCCAAACCAGCCCTTTGCTTGCTTTAAGTTCCAATACGGAATGTAGAGGTACGTGCATAGTTAGCGTATAATGTACATATATATATATACACATACAGCAGATATATATATATATATTTGTATATATATATATATGAGCAGATATATCTGTATGTTGCTTACATGTATTCATTTCTTTACACATTTGTTCAGTTGTTCATGTTTTCTCCTGAAGATCCCATAAGGGATGTATAAGTGCAACCATGAGACCTCCGTGTGGACTGCCGGCACTGAGCCCCCGGTGCCCTGTTTTTCTAAACCCTAAACCCGAAAAAGCCCT
>CAJNJA010057008.1:0-24330 GCA_905231915.1 Symbiodinium necroappetens | reverse complement strand
TAAAACTGTCGTGAGAACACAACTTCGCAAACAAAAATCAACGACAAAAAACCATGCGGCGGGTTGTTCATGTGCCTGGCTTTACTGGAACCTGATGGTTTTAGGGGCTTCCAGCTCTTGAAAAAAATGGGCAGGCGATACTCCCGAAGGATGAAATAGCCTGGATGAACCACGTTGCAGCAACGCTTGAGGATCGTGATCATGGAAAAAAACTTATCACAGGTGTAACTATTGAAGGGTTTAAGATGTCTCGCTTGAACCTAGCAGAAGCCATGTCCTGATTTATAGCTGTGGGTCGCAAATGTCCATGATGTGCTTCGCAACCGCAGCTGCAATTCAAGGGATGCAGTATAGGTTGCATCCTGCTGGTATCTGCGGTTTGTGCGATTTGAGATAGAGCTTAGTCTTCCTCTCTTGAAATCTTCCCTCTACAGACATCACATACAATCCTTCCAGTTTGAGAGCTCTGTCCGAAATCCCCTACAGACCCCCTCTTAGAAAGAGCAAGTCATGCTAACCAGATCGTTAGCATGTCTTGGGCTTGGCTTTCGGACTTTGGCAATTGGGGTGTGGTGCTAGTGCTTCATGGCTGTACTTGGCATACAAGAGCTTTCGGGCCCAGGGCACTGGGCATGAAGAGGGTATGACCAGTGCGGAGATTGTAACATGCCTGGTTTAGAGAATTTGGAAATTTGCTCGAAATTTGTTCAGGGTTTCGATAGGTTCGTTTCGTGTGAATGCAGAGTTCGCAGATGCGGACTGCTCGGAGAGAGCGCTCTCTTCTGCTGTCCCGCATCATATCAAGACATTGCATGGGTTCAGCGAGGGCCGTCTGAATGTGGCATTCGTGGGCTACGAGGCATGCTGCCGTGCAAAGCATGCATGCAACTACGTAGCCGAGCCAACGGTACGATTTTATTCAATGCAAGCAGATCAACACCAAATACCTGTGCAAGCGTACAATCACCTATGATCCGATAGCCTTTCTTCTTGCAGCTGCTTCGTGAGGTGGGGAAATGGCCGGGCATGCAACATCATGCGGCTTGTGCAGCACAGATCCCCATGTGTGGTTGTCCGCCTTCGTCTGTTGCCTCATGTGTACCGTAGGGCCAGCAAGAATTCAGTGTGACAGGTTGGTTATATGCTACCCGACAAGCCAGAACAGTGATCTTCACAGCCATGCAGGCTTCTCTATTACGTGCATGTGTCGCGAAGTACCGCAGAGTTCAACATGAATTTCGCTGCACATCTTCATCCCAAAACAAAGGACCTTTCAGAACGTCCTCGTCAGGGACTTGAAGGCAGGACATGTGGTCTTGCCGCTGAAGTGCTCCCGAATTCCAATACCTTTTATCGCTTCAGCCAGCCTTTTTTTGAACCCCCACCAAGAGCCCTGCACCTACACGCCTGAAGCCCCAATACCCAACGTCCCTAAACACCAACAAAACCCGCAAAACCCCGCTGCTCTGAGCCCAGAAGCCAAGATCCTAAAGCAAGCGGGGCCAGGTTACTGTGCTCGGTGCGCACTTTCCCCATGGAGCCGGTTCAGGTGGGACACTGACTCAGATAATCACCGGGTTCTAGAAACGGGCTTCGGTTAAAAGGGTTCTTGTAAGGGTGCACTGTATCCAAACTTTAGGACGCTTTCGGATCCGGGGCGTCTTCATGGTCAGTCTACCTCAATAATCCATACAGTTCGAAGTTGAGAGTGTCCGGGAGAGTGGCTGCTCAAACCCACTCATCCATCCATCCATCCATTTGTGCACTCCGACTTGAGGACCGTTGGAAGCTGCCAGTCAGGCGAGCAGTGTAGCATTTTCGAAACTGTGATCTTTTGTGGCTTTGTTCCAGCATGTTCCAGCCTTATGCATTGCCTGACCGTGCACTGTAACTAGATTCCCGAGGGCCCTATTCAGTTTGCTGGTAAACACCGCCTGTAGTCTTGTTGGCCAGGCTTTTACCAGGACTTCGTTGGAACCCTTCGGTGGAATCTGAAGAAGTCCAGAAACACCACAGACAAGGCGCCCAAGCGGAGCGCATCTATCGGCAAAGACGGTATCAGATGCTGTTGATGATCATATGCCCCTGAACCCTGCATCAACCAAGCCCTAGCCTTCATTCTTGGCCGACACGATTCATGGATTCAGAAAATGGTTTTTAGGGTTTCATCTTTGCTGCTCTACAGATGTAGCGCTCGAGTCAGTAGATAGCAGTGCGATGCTGTGGAGAGCCGCTGCATCCAAAAAAGTGGACTGCGACAATACGAGGTTGTGTTTGGGCTTTCGCTAGATGGCTGTTTTAAATTTGGAGGGCTTAGTGTTAGCTCTTGTTCATGGGTTCTGGCGTCCTGTGACCATGCTGGAGGTCATCTTGCTTGCGGACAGCAATGCCGGTCTGCATGAGAAATCCGACGCTCGGCGCGCATCCACCTTATGAGACAGACAACCGAAAGACCCCAAGCGTGACCATGATCTGTGACTCAGCGAGGCCACCGACCCTTAACAAAGGGCTTTGAAGGATTGTGGCTAGGTCCTAGGTTTCTTGCTGGTGCTTTGTAGCCAGCGGGAAATGCTCTCATGAAGTCCCCAACATGTCCGAGTGGCTTGAAGCTGCAAGTTGAATCAGACTGCATGGATCCTCAAGCCATGACTTGATTGCTTCTTCGGATCAGCTGGGCTGTGGATATCAATTCAAGCAAAAGCCCTGGGCACTGAGCAGCTGCACTTGCAATGCAACCGGTGAGCCCGGTCAGCCAGCGTTGCAATGCTCGCGCATGCGCGGTGGAACAAAGTGTCTCCTGTAATCCTCTGCAGAGGCGGTACCTCAAGGGCAGCCGGGCAGCTGGGCCCCGCAATGTGCGGCCATTGCATATGCTTTCCTTTGTAAGTCTATTCGGAGTCTCACGCTCTTCGAATCGGATCCGAGCCAATGCGTCTAAGCCGCTGCAACTTTGCTTGGACATCAACAAGACGATCGTCATGGAAGATTCCTCTGGCGGAAAGTCTGCCCGTGCACTCTGCAACGAGGCCCTGGCAGACTCTGCGTGGGGCTCTGTGCGCGGAAACCGCTGGGAGTTCAGCGGAGCTCCCCTGAGCCTGGAAGCTCCGGAGCCGAACCTCATCACTTACAGCGCCTGGGTGCACGAGCTTTTCAGGGAGAGCCCGGCGGATGCATCGGACGTCTCGAGCCTGGAAGCTTCACGAAACTTGTTAGCAGCGGCGAAGAAGGAGAAGGACCGTTTGCGGGGCTCCTTTGCCGAAGTCGGTGGCGCCGCCCCGGAGGAAGTGGCCCAGCTGCTTGAGCCGATGTTGAGCCGTCTCCTCATCCCGGAGAACCTGCGTTCCTCCCGTGAAGCGGAGGCTGCCGGTCTCGCAGATCGTGAAACCTGGTTTCTTTTGCCATCGTTCCTGGCAGCGATGCGTGAGCTCCTGGAGTCCGCTGGAAAGGACCAGGTTCCCATCTCCGTGCACTTCCGTACCTTCGGCGATGATCTCCCATCGGTCGCTAAAGAGTTCAATGCTTTCGTGCACGGCGAGCACCCTCTACATCCGGGTTTCAACTCTTCCCGTGCGACGGATATTTGCAACCGCTTTGGCTCCTACTTCCGAGACTCCGATGGTCCATTGCTGGCAATCGGGGTGGACCTCAGCAGCTGTGCAAACCGTGAGGAGGCGGTGGCACGGGCGAGAAGCCAGGGAGGCCGTGTTGCCGAAGGTTACCAGGCCATCCATGACGAATTGCTGGAGATCAGTGGCAGCGGAGAAACCTGGTGTTTTCGTGACCACTGGAGATATTGGAGAGACCAGGCAGAGGCAGCCAAAGCAGGAAAGCTTGTCGTCGTCAGCAAGGAGCTCCATACCTGCTTCATTGATGACAATGCACGAGGTCCTGACGGCCACATCGTGGACGTGCGAACGGAAACTGGGCAACAGCTTGCCTGGCCCGAGGCTCTTGCTGCTGGACATGTGGTGAAAGCCTGGCCGATGGCCGCTTTATCTGACGAGGACTACTACCGACACCTCTTTAGGTCGGCGGTACGGCGGGTCCAAGCTAGCAGGTGAAGGTGCGAAAAGGTGCCTCAGACATTGCGGCTGGTTTGCCCAATGCCTTCTCTAGCTCAAGGCTTAACTTGACTTGCAGGGCTCCCTATAAGTGCGCAAGGGAAGTACCACAGGGTTCGCTGAAATTGCTTTCAGACCTTCCTAGCTGACCCTGGAGCTGTCCGAGCCCGAACAACAACCCGGCAGGTCGCGAGTCTAGAGTCGAGGGCCTACCTGTCTTTCTCCAAATCTTAGCTCTTCGAAAGCTCCCCTTCCAGCTTAGAAGCGACTGCGGCATCAGGACGTGGGCATCCTAGAGGACCTGGCGCTGCTGCCTCCGCACACGCGTGTGCCGACCCTCTGGTACGACTACAGGACGACTCCATGTTGGTTTAGTTGAGAGTCGTGAGAGCCACGGGGGCGGTGTACGTTCGAGCCTCTTGTGGCTCGAATGCATCTCACTGTGTTGGCACGATTCAGGCGGAGCTCATCGAATGATATTTACGGCATGGCATCATGACTTCTGAACCTCTAGTAGCTGGTGGCAACATGATCTTCTGCAGGCAGTCCTTTACGTTTCCCCAGCAATCCATGCGCACGAAGGACATGCTGCTACAACATAGGCTTCCGGGCCTTCTTCGACAGAGTGGGCGCAAACTTTGGCAAGAAGTTGGAGCCTGGAGCATCGAAGAAGGAATGCCAATCACAAAAAGGCGTAAAACCTAAATTTGATAGTATTCGAAGTTAAGTTCAACTGCATCTCTTCTCTCCAGCACTCACGAGCAGCTTCTTGATGATACGCTAGTCTCAAGTAGGCCGCCCTGATGAACGAAATGTGTCGAGCATGCGTGGTGTGGAACTGGGCACACGTTACTGAGCGTCCGGAAGCGCAGCACGCAAACAATAACCTTATGCTACACTACATCGTCTACTTAAGCCCTGTGCTGACCACTCTGAGGATCTGATCCGTGATGACGAAGCTTTGCTTGTCCTGGAATGGATTTTCGGGATCCTGGAGGTTGGGGGCCAACTCCGTCAGGGCATATTTTCTGTATTCAACAAGACCTACGGACAGACAAAACTCATTCATTTAACTGGTGAATTATAGTTGATTGGTTGCTTAAGTGAACGTCTATATGCTGCGAGCTTTCGGGCAGGCAGAGTTCTGTAGCTTCCGTGAACAGCGGCATGATCTCACTGCCACTCCTTTGAAGGCACTCTTGCCGAATTTCGAACGGCTGAGTCAGCATGCCGTTCTTGAGGCAAACTGCCACAAAGAGCCGTAGGTCTGCAGATGGTCGTTTGTAGCATCATGTGCCTGTGGATAGACCAGGAATACCGCGCCCTATCTGGGGATTTTCGCCATGCACCGCCGCTCGACGCAGTTTGCTCCAAAATCCCCAAAATCCCGAAGAAGTCATTCTTCATTAGGGGTGTTGGGGTCGTCCCTGGCTTCACGATGTGATCGAGGGGGCTTTATGTTTTCGTTTCTGGTCAAGTATTCAGTGGTTGCGAAGTAGCAGTAGCAGTTGTGAGTCTGCGGCCAGTTTTTACTTGTCGTCTTCGTCTAGTTGCAAATGTAGCTGTACCGGGTGGTGATAGTAGTCGTCCTCGTGGTCGTGGTGTGGCCGTGGTACCAGTACGAGTAGCAGCATCACCTAATACGTACCAGCTTGTGAGCAACAGTATGCAGCAAGTACGAACCACTCAGAGAAACAGAAGCAAGTCTCGTGCGAGCAGCTTCAGATAGGCAGTGCCTAGAGTCCTCAGGCAGCAGATTGAGTTTCCCTGTCGAACGGAGTACGCATAGCCGCAGCCGCAAGCGAGTCTTGCCCTTCAAGGTCTAGGCAAAGCTGCATTTACGGTTTTTCTCCGGCCTTGCTGCTGCAGAGGGGCAAAAGGTAGCTTGCAGTACGATTTGTGGTTGGGGCTGTGGTCTATTATACTGTAGGCTTCGGGTTAGGGCCGTTAGGGTTTGGTATGCACCAGCCCTTGGCGCTGCCGCCACGCTCTGCGACAAGGCCTGGCAAGTTACGGCACAACCCCAAGAGAAAGTTAGAGACAGAGAGTGATGGAAACGAGGGAGGGTAATTAAGTCAAATCCCCCAGCAACCCGAACCTCAATCCCGTGAGCACGGAATGCCAAAACTGACGAATCGTGAGCCTAACTGCCCCAACATGTGTGGGAATTTGAGAAAGTGAAGAACCCGAGTTCCGCTCACCCTGGCTGACGGTGCCTTGCAGCATTTCAAGCAACGGATGTTGGCCTCATACACATACGAAGCCCCTGCTACCCTGGAAGCCTTGAACTTGTACGACACTGCCCAGCAAACCATTCTGTGTTGGCGACTACGATCAAAGACCTTGGACAACTGGCAGCTGGTGGTGCATGGCCCCGCAACGGCCCGCTGGTGGCAAATGCACGGGGTCGCATCACCCCGCCAACAAGCACTCTGCTTCGGTTTACCTGCAGTGCCCGGTCGCCGCAAGATAGGGTCTATGCGAGCACGCTCACGCTTACCAGGAGCATGAGGGCCAGAATGGGCCAGATCAACGCCACCGTGTTTTCCAAGCCCAATCCCAAAATGCCGACCCAAAGCTACACAGCCTGTGCCAGTCCAGCACTGCTTCGGCCAGCAAGCAGCAGCACGGAAGGCCCTGCAGAAGCACATGTACTCCGCTGCTTTCGTGCAGGAAGGACGGCCGCCGGGAAATGGCGCATGTCAGGTGCTCTACCCAAACAAGAGGCAGAAGCAAAACAACTATTTCCCAAAGATTCTAAAGCTCCCGACGAAAGTCGCCAGCAGTCACCATAGTTTCGCAGCCCCACAAGCATCACCAAGATCAACTCATGAACCTAAAAAAACTCACTATAGGATCGAAACTTTGAGCCCCCAAAAATCTCGGCCTCCTTCACTCGAACCTGGCCGAGGCCGTTCGCTCAGGTCAACTTTCCCAACAGCAACGCCTTGGGAGCGTTTCACCATCCCATCTTGGCCCACCTTGTGCTGTGATGATTGGCTTGTTTTTTTTGTTCAGGGTTTCTTTCGGTAAGTTGTCAGGCATTGTCAGGTTGCAGAAAAGGGGTTTCAATACTTGGTGACTTGGCCCAGGCGTCTTATTGTTTTGGGCTGTCGGGCCTTGGAGGTTTCGCGGGCTTTGGGGTTTAGGGTTTTAGGGAGATTTCGGCTTTTTACGGCTTTACAGAAGGCACCTAAGGAGGTCTGTCAAGATTTGTTCCGCTTCAGAGGCACGGGACAAGGTGCACGCCGCAGAGATCGGAAGCCGAATTCAGCTTGAGAGCACCCACAGAGAAGGGCTCCGGAGCTGGCACTGTGAAAGGCACCGGGACAAAGGGAGCTCACCCCAGGGCAGCCCAAGGCTCAAGCCTCCATCTATAGGTTGTTATTTTTGCTGATTGTAGGGTATAGGGTTAGGGCCAGGAGATACATGCGATATCACCATATGTTGGCACCATACTCGCATCCTTGAGCCCCAAAACCGCAGGCAGTTTGTCAGTTTGGTGGGAGCCTTCTCCCCATGTTCTACGACCCCCCCCCCCTGCCACTCTCAGACTCTCAGACCCTGCCCACTCCCACTTTGAAGATGCCAATGACGGTCCAGTTGGTTTTGCTTGCTCTTGGGTGTTGGCAGGATTACCACCAAATACACTCAAGCCATTAATCTCAAAGTTGCATGCGAGGGCTTATCTGCCGTCGTGGGTTCGTGGTTCGTTGAATTAGAAGCTCCCCGACCTGGTGCAAGCGGCTTTGACGAAAGAGTCGAGGTCAGCGTACCCTGCTGCCCGCTTCATAGAATTTGGCTTTAGTGTTTAGGCTGCCGAGTTTGCAGCATCGGACTCATGCCGAGAGGATAACTCGTATACATCGCGCCTTACCGCGGTATTTGATGCCGCCCTGGTCGAAATCCTTGCACAGCCAGAGCACGCATCTTTCAACGCTTAGACTTGCACCGTCTTTCGACATGCCGTGTTGAACGTTTACGAAGTTGTCGACGACAGAATTCTCTGTGTGGATTGCCATGACTGAACACCTGTCAACTGCAAGCCGTCAGTTTAGAACCAACACCGACAGAGGTGAAGCACGCAATCGCTCTAATTTTACCATGGTGACATGAAAGAGTTTATCAAACTCAAGCTGGGAGGCAGACACCTTGAAAACTCGGCTAGGCCCCAAAGCTGTAGCCTAGACAGCTTAGACCCGTAAGCCCTGAAGTAGCCCTAGAGCTCCAAGCTGCGAGACCCGACGAGTTAGCGATGTGCCGAGCACAGACGGTCGGCAATGCCTGATCGATGCTCTTGCAGCAGCGCTTTGGCTCTTAAGGAACGGTACCATGAGCGCCCTAAATTTAAATCAGCTGGGGACGGTAAGGTTTTGAAGTATCCTGGAGTTCAATGCAGGGGTGTATCTGGTACACGCTGTTCAGGTTACGAAATTAGACAGAAGCTTCCGAGAAAGAGTCGGCCCTGCGGTAAATTCAGTTTCCCAACCCCCCTCTCGAATTTCAGTCCCTTCGATGACATTTTGGTATTCCGGGACAATACAGAAAGGTTCTGGAGTAACGCCAGTATATCACGTCACAATGAAATCAGTCTGTAGCCGTAGGAGCATCAAGGCTTCAACAGGGTGCTTCTTGATATCCAGGCTGAGAATTTAAGACCGCGCTCAAGCGCATCCTGCTCAGAGCCAAAGGGGCCCTGCGAAGCGACTTTTCCTGCACAGTCCAGTGTCTTTGGACGTGGCCTTGCTTTGCACATGTGAGCACTCCTTCAAAAGCTCCTTCACCGTGGAGAGCACGGGGTAAGGCATGATCGCTGGATGTCGGCTGTACTCTCCCCAGTCTTGTGCCAGAGCTCCCATCTAATCGCCCAGCCATCGCGTATCGGGTGTCAACATGAACGTGTTGCTTTTCTATTTTTGATCTGACTTTGGTAGATGAGACCTCAGCCGTTTCAAGCGTCGCCATGGGGTGATTTGACTCTCGACAGAGTGATGCGGCTTAGCACGCCCACCTAAGGGCCTAGTGACCCAGAATGTAGTCGGAATGATAGTCATAGAATCAGCAGCAGCAGCAGCGTAAGCTTTCGTCATCCTTTGACAGGTGCAGCCGGTCTACAGCCACAAGAAATGGGAGGAAGCATCCGCTTTGTATTTTGGCAACTAGATTTCGTGCTGTGGGCTTCAGGGCTTCCACTGTTTGCTGAAAAGTGCTGCTTGAAGCGTGCGGCCTGGAAGAAGCATACAGTAAGCAGTGCAGCTTCCATCTTGTGTAGGTGCTTAATCGGTTCTGCGTGAGTTTGTATCGAGTGAGACAAGAATCAGGAGCATTATCAGAAGAGCGCCGTCCACCTGAAGAACTGCGTGGGCCTCTTCTCAGATTCTGTGGAATGTCGCTGTGCGACGAAACGATGCCTATCTAGCAGCATGCGGGCAAGCAGAGCTGGCAATTTCAGGAAATCTGCTACTTTCGCATGTCGTTTACATTCCGGTCAGGTTGCGCATACCCGGTCGTCACGCGAATGTCGCGGGGTCGCAGTGCCCCCAGTGCCGCTCGGTTGCACCTGCGAAGCAGCCCAGAAGATCTCACCACGAATGCCTCCAAAGCCCTACATCCTCGCCGGACCCGATCAATGGGTTTTGATTTTTGTGTCAACACGGGCTTTGGGTTCCCAAATGACTAGGTTCTAAGCATACAGTGCTGTCCATTCCGAGCCAGGCAGGAAGTAACATGCGCCTAGCACTTGCCAGCACATGATGAACACATGTGTTCATTTACACTGAAATGCAGAGTACTGTGTGGGGCGCGAAGTTTGTGTAACTGTGTACTCCGCGTACATACATATCTGTAGGTGCCTGGGCACAAAACGCTATGCATGCGTACCATCCTTCCGCAGTCCACTGAAACTGTTTGTGGACAGTGGCGACAATCACAACACATGCTGTGTTGCTGATGTTGGCGATGTCGATGTTGATGAAGAGAGGAAGGACACAGACAATTCAGTGTGCAAGTGCGGTGGGCTCATGCTGTTTAGCCTGAAACCCTCGGGCCCAAGACCTGAATCCTAGATGCCGGATTCTTTGGGTTGAACCCCGGACCCACGTGTATGAATCCTGCCAGAACCCACAACGCCAGACCGTCCCACTCCAAAACACCCAGGTGATGATGCAGATAGCGCCAGACGGGGACGGGCCCGGGGCTTTGAGGGTGCAGGGTTTGGGGTTGAGTAGTTGGCTTTGATTCGACAAATCCATCCGGTGACATGCCTTGGTGCATAATGGAGTCTTTGGGCATCTACTACTACCTAAGCCTGAAAGAAGTAATCAGAAATGGGGACCGTCCTGAATGAGAGCTTTCCCGCTTTCCCTGAGGGTAGTGGCTCTGACAGTTACTTGTAACACTATTGTAACGAATCTGCAGAAGAGCCGAAATTGGACCATCGTGCAGAACAACCCCCGATATACCTACATACATGCATGCATGCATGCATGCATGCATGCATGCATGCATGCATGCATACACACACACACATATATATATATTTATATGAATATGTATACATATGTCTATGTACACATATGCATATGTGTATACACTATATTATATGCCACTGCATACAGCATACACATACTATCTATAAAGACACTACAACGAAACACAAGTTTCTATGACATTGTGTTAGAATTTAATATACTATATCATAATCTCAGCTTTTATGTTTATAATCTACTTCGTTGTGTTTTGATATTAGTTTACTACGTTGCAACATTTTAAGTTATGCTGTGTTATATTATGTTAGATTAGACTACACGTTATATCCTATAACATTATATCATTTTACATGATACAACGTTTTGTTATTTTATATTCTATTATTCTATTGTACTATAGTACATTATACTGTTTTATACATTGCTATGTTGTAGCATTTTGTATGACAACATATTATGTTCGATTTCATAATGCTGTATGATACTGCTATTGTTGTTTATGGTGCATTGCATTAAGTAAAATTCATCATGTTAGGTGTTGGGCATATTTTTATTGTATTCTAATATGTTATATGATGCTAAATCTTGTTGGTCACATTAGATGAAATTTATGTTGTTACGATATAATTCAGTATATCATACTATGTTATGGTATATTTCATTATATCATATGGTGTTGTAATGTATTTGTTTTATAATATTATGTTATCTTATATCGTGTTATAGTATATTATATATTTATATTCGCTCAGATTAGTTTCTGTTATGTAGATTACAGTGTATCATACTAGATTATAGCATGTTGCCTTGTATTACCGGATGATACATTACATGATAATATCTTATCTTATTATGCTATGTTACTTTTTATTATAATATATTCTGTTTGATCGTATCATGTTCTAGTATATTGTGATGTGCTACTTGGCTTTGAATATCATATATACACATACACAAATACACACGCACACACATATACATAGCTAGATAGATAGATAGCTAGATAGATAGATAGATAGATAGACAGATAGATATACATATAAAAAATGCGAGCTCCAGGCCAGATTCGATGTCTCCGGGTGGACAATCCCCGGTCCGCACCGGCGCAGCTTCCCCGACGGCCGGAGAGGCACTCCGTTCAGCTTAGGGTGCGGGATTTAGGGTTCAGAGTTTAGGGCTGAGGGTTAGGAGTATTGTGGGAACGGCCTTACTTAGGGATCTTTATGTTAGGGATCCTTTGCATATTGCGTTTTTTCTGCCTTCACGGGCGGATGCTAGGTACAGTTTGGGATTTCGATTTGGCTTGACTTTTTTCGGGGCTTGCAGTAAACGGAAACTGTCAGAATTCCTTCTTTCAATGCTTGGGGCTCAGTAGTTGGTTCACGGTTTCTTGACTGGACGCTTGCTGCCTTTGCCAAACCCGAAACTCTGGCCAAGACTCGAAACCCTACTGTAAGCCCCAAGCGTACTTTCTCAGTCGAAGTCGAAGCATTCGTTCATCTGTTGTAGCGGTAGTTCGTAAAGCTCCGCCCATCTCGCCCGCACACCCCCCAATGCCCCGTCACAGATTTGGGTGATGGTGCAACGTCAACAAATTTCAGGGTTTCGGAGGGAGAGGCTTCTAGAGTGATCCTGGCTGCTCGTCGCACGACTTGAATATCCTGAGTATAGCACGGGCCTGCAAGGTATGTACCTCTAACCTTCAACCGCACCTACACTGAGCTCCTGGCCAGGAAGACCGCAGATCCGTGCTCAAAGAAGGTTTGCGTATCGGTGATGTGCTCGGATTCTCCGGTGTAGCCAACAATTAGTTAATTAGTTCTTGGATGCTCCCTCCCATATCCCCGGGGAACGTGTCTCTGGTGACTGGAGCCCGATTACAAGCTCCCAAGCCTACAGTGGTTTTTCAGCCTCGCCCCGGAACAGACAAGATCTTCTGTCAGAGCGTATTGCATTTTTTCACTCATGCGTTTATGTTTTGGAAAGTAGAGGATTTCGGTGCAGGCACGAGTATCGGAGTGAGACCTTCAGCTAAGCAGTGGCAGACAGGTCACCTACGGAACTTGTATCAGCTGCTAGGTAGCTGCTTGACCAAGTCGGAAGCGTGAATGCAGCAAAAACAGGAGACTAGAAGCCCCTGTGTCACCAGCACCAGCCGACCAGCAGCTCCTGGACATTAACCCCGTCCGCGGACAGACGGAAACACGCAAACACCCGACCTCCGAAACCCCCACGGCCCACGGCCTCAGCTGAGAGGTGAGACCTACTACTTGCCCCTGGCCCAGATGTGTGTGTGGGCTCAAACCTTGTGCGTGCTCCGGTAAGTTTGAAGCCTGTACGGTGCCTTCAGAGTGTTCACAGCAGGGTGGCTGCGTTCATCTTTTCTGGGCCCACGACTTGTGCTGCACGCGATGTGCGATGTGGAACCAAAAATCCAAACTTTTCCCGTCAACCAGATCCCAAAGACCCTGCAACCGTCAGGGCTTCCAGGCTGCGAGACGCTTGATACCCTTGCAAAGTGTCCCCCGTGCCAAAACACTGGATCACGGGGGTGGGACTTTTCAGTTTGGAGCTTCAGTCCAAAGAAAGAGAGAGAGAGAGAGAGAGAGAGAGAGAGAGAGAGAGAGAGGGAGGGAGATACGCTGCGTGTTGACAGTCGGAGCAGGCACAAGCCTTAGACAGTCGAGGCCGGGGGTGGGTCGCTAGGTTAGGGAGGGTTGGGGGTCAACAGTTGCAGCCCGCCGGCCTCCTCTTGTTTCCTTGTTCTGCCAGACAGACAGACCAGTGCGCGTTCGCGCGCGAGGGGGTGCGCATGCACTTCCTTTGCCTGTGCTGAAGAAGAGAGAGAGACGATGGGGGGCCCTAAGGGCCGACGGGACTAACCTGCCCCTCTAACCCGAAGGAAGAAGAGAGAGACGACAGGGGGGTAAGGCCATTGTAAAGTTCACGCACTTAGGGGGTTGCTATTGCTCACGTATCATGAAGTTTCCAGCTGTTTGTTTGCACACAAGGGCAGAAAAGTCCCCAGTAGTTGTACCTGGCGGGACCGCGGAAGACCCGATTGCAGCTTGCAGGTTATTCACGGTCACGGTTTAGGAGGGATGTCTTGGGGGGGATGGGTTTACAGGCTCAACCGGCGGAACACGTGTTCTCTCATCCCCGGGAGGGACAATGAAGACCTCTGGAGCGGGAACCGTTGTGGGGTAGGCCCTCGGGCCAGGGTTCCTTAGAAAACCCATACCCCCAGCAAGCAAGCAAGAGAGAGAGAGAGAGCGAGCGAGAGAGCGAGCCCTCCGTCCCACCGAAGGATTGGGAGAGGGAGAGAGGAGAGCGGATGATGAGAAGTCTTCAGAAATCTGGGCTTGCGCAAGGCTAGAGATGTCGACGGACGGCCGCACGCTGAATGCCTGGCTCCCACTGGTTCAGGGACTTTGAATTTTCTTTCGTAGTGTGCTTGATGCTTCGTTTGGCCCAGGTTGGGTTTCCTGGTTCGCCGTCAGTCCGCATCAAAGTTTAGTTTGCAGCTGTCTATCGTATTAAAGAGGAAAACCCAGCAGAAGGAGGAGGGACCCGAATGGCTTCGAATGTTCTTGCCGATCCTAGCCTCTGATTGCATGACTTTTCGCCGTTATTTCACGCTGCACTGTCTATACCCGTTTCTGCCTTCAGCCGTATTTTGCTCGTGTTTCTAACTTATACCGCTCTGAGACTTGTTGCTTCGTGGACTGATAAGCTTGACGACGCCTCCGTTAAGTCGACCTTGAAATCAAAGTTGGGGGCTGCTCGGACCTGTTCGGACGTTGTGTTGATGCAGGGTATTGCCTAGTGTACCTGTGTTCTTTGGCACTGGATTTCGAACGTGATTGCACTTCGGTTGAAAACTGCCAATCAGCTGGACCCTTGAACATCATATTTCTCCCTTGTTGCAGGGACTTTGTCCCCCCTGGCGAATGGGAAAGACTAAAAACCGATTGGCCTCTGATGGTTCCGGAGTTGAGAACTACGAAACCCTAAACTCCCCAAACCCTCAAATCTGCTGAAGCTGTTAGGAGATCTAGGAAGCGCGAGGTTTCAGCCTATGATGGCGAAACCAAGACGTCTTTGGAGCTCATCATCAAGGAGAAGGCTCTCTGGGCCTGATTGATGGTTGAGTGGCTTCAATACAAAGGAGCCATGGCATGATGCTAGCAATTAGTAGATAGTAAGCAACGAGAAGGAATGGTTATGGTATTTGGGGGGTAGGGTACAGGATTGGGGTTTACAAGGGTTTTTGCGACGTACTCGGATTCTGGAGCAAGAGCCGAAACCTTCGGAGTCTTCAGTTTCGTGTTGGACGGCCTCGGATAGAACCCAATGGCACTGCGGCGTGCGCGCGCGCGCGGGACGGACTCTCCTAGGCACCAGGGCTTTTTAGGAGGGTACTGGAAAATGTGTCCTTTACTTCGGACCGCTCTCGTATTCACAAGGTGGCCGCACACCTGTGGCACTGTCGTTTTCATGCGGTTTGATTGTGTGTGAATTTAGTGTAAAGGCTAAGCAGAAGAGATCCATTTATCGCGTGGCTTCACACATGCCTCATCTCATGCCAGAATATTTTGTGGTTCTCAAATCAGAGGTTGCAATAGCCCACTCCAGTCAACATATTGGTTGTTTCATCATTGACAGATGCAGATTTCTTTCATAATTTGCTATTACCCGCGTGAGATACTAAGTGCTGCAGATGTGTTGCAGGAAATTCCTGGCGATTTTGCAGGGGTTTGTCAATAAGTGCCGCATCGCAATCTACGATCCAGGTCCACAGATCCCTGTACAGAGAGTGCAACGGGGATTATGCGCAGATTGCAGCGATGTCCGGATCTTAGCAGGACTAGAGCCAGGGCATCGCGAGAGCTTCTTTGAACAAAGACTCAGGGTGGAGGGGTGGAGGATTCAAGTCTAGTAGGCGATTGCACAAGTCTTGCTGCAAAAAAAGGTTTAGTCCAGGATTCTTGTAATAGTTTCAAGTGTTTTTAGTTCAGGACCTTCATGAAAATGACGCTCATGATACGCTCTGTGTGTGCCCGTTGGTAAAGGCCCACCAGGCAGATAAAGCTCGCGTGAGCGCGCTGTGTGGTCGTGCTCACGCGGGGCGCAGATGATGCTCATGACGCATGCCCTGCCGCCGCTCTGTGGGCATACGATAGTACATGTGATGCTGATGATTCGCGCTGTGAGGCCGTACTCTTATGAGCGCAGGGGGATGTTGCTCATGATGCTCACCTTGTGGCTGTGCTCATATGAACGCGGGGAAGATGATGCTCATGATGCAGGCTGTGTGGCCGTGATCTTATGCGCGCGGCGCAGATGATGCTCATGATGCGCCCTGCTTGGCCATACTCTCGTGCCTGCAGGGCAGGTGATGCTCATGCATGATGTGCGCCCTGCCGCTGCCCCATGCATGGGCAGATTATGCTGATGATGCGCGCTGCGCGGCCGTACTCCTTTTAGCGCGAAGGGCAGGTGATGCTCATGATGCTCGCTGTGTGTCCGTACAGTTATGCCCGCTGGGTAGATGATGCTCATGATGCCGCTGTGCGGCCGTGCTCTTATGCCTGTGGGGATGATGATGAATGATAATGATGCACTCTGTGTGGCTGTACGTTTATGACCAGGACAGATGATGCTTATGAAGCGCGCGTCGTCGCTGTGCCCAGATAGCAGATTTTGCACATGATGCTCGCCACGTGGCCGTATTCTTTTACGGGGCAGATGATGCTCATGATGCCTGCTGTATGGCCGTACTCTTGTGCCCGCCGCGCCGGGCAGATCGTGCGGCGCAGATGATGCTGCTGATGCGCGCCATGTGGCTGTACCAGAGGATTATACGGATGCTCACGATGCGCATTATTTGCCCGTGCTTTTATGCACATGGTGCTCATGATGCACACCTTGTGCCCGTGCTCTTTTGCCCCCAGGACAGATGATGCTCGTGATGTGTGCTGTGTGGCCGCACTATGCCATATACTCTTATGATGTCAGGTTATGTCCGTCTAGGGCACATGATGCTCACGATGCGTGCTTCGTGGCCGTACTCTTCTGCCTGCTCGGTGGCCATGAGGCTGATTTCGCGTGCCTTGTGGCGACGTGCACATCCTGAGGGCGTGGTGGTGAATGTAATGTTACCCGCATGGTGGCCGTGATGCGATGATGGGCGCCTTGGGGCGACGAAGTGCCGTGCTAGGTGTCATCTTCATGGCAACATAAAAAAATTTAAGCACTAGATATATCCAGACAGTATTAGCATAGGTTATACAGTAGGACACGCAGAAAAAGCAACCATTGTGTTGAGATATGATATATCAAAACATGTCTTCCAACCGGTTGTGCCAAGGCTGCGGGTGGAGGGAAATCGGCTCTTCCTCGCCTCTCCGCATGTCCAGGGATAGCAGGCACTGCGCAAGTTCTTTGGTGCTCTTCGGGTGTGATGTGTCGGTTCGTTCCGAGGTGGATGATCTATCAAAGCCGGTTCATTGCTTCGTAAGTGTTCTTGCTGTTAAGATCGCTTCGCCTCTGCAGGCCGAGGGAGGGGTGGGCGTTACCACCGGCATGAATGGGCTCCTGCAGATTTCCACGAGAGCAACTGCAAAAAACATGCCCAAGTACGACTGCTCAGCCGACTGCAGTTGTGGAGATGCCTCCGATCTGTTTGTTGTCGTCGCAGACATCTGCAGGACTTGCGAAGCTTCCTGTCCGATCGAGCGTCAGACGTCAAACAGGTAGAATTCGTTTCCAATCCGCTCTCGAATTGCAGAGCTGTGGCCGGAACCCCTGTCCATGGCCATGTTTCACCAACGCGCAGATGTGCTCTGGCTGCATCGGACACGGCAGAAGACATCCATGCCGGAACTGCTCCTGTCAATCATTGGCGAAGAGTCAAACCTAATGGTTCAAGATGTCCTATCAAAGCAATTTATGACCCCGGGAAAGGATGTAGCTGAAGCCAGAGCTGTCACCTCCACTGCCTGATACTCCAAACCACCTGAATGCGCAAAAGTAACAACAGTCACTGCAGCAACATCGGCAGGAGTACTGGCAACAAAAAGCCCGAAAAGGTCAAAGATGGTAAACATGACACGTGCAGCAGTGGTAATTTATTGGTAATCATTTTGATCATCTAACTGTTGCAACCAGAGTAGCGAGGATCGAAACATTTAGTGTGTCTCGTAGATTCCTAGCTACTTCGTAGATAGTCGTGTTTAAGAGGAGTCGTAGCAGTGGTTAGCAGCACATTATTATGGGCATTCTGCCTTTCAGATTCTTCATGGCTAAGGGTAGAGTCCATTCACCGTCACAGATACCATTCCGGCCATGATCATCACTCGTTCGTGTCCCACGAGTTTTGTCCTGGTATCTTACGATCCAAAGAGGAAACTCCCGGTAGACCCTGAAACTGAATAAACGGGGGTCGGGGGCCTAGGCATGCTTGGGACAGTCTGCATGCAACCGTTTTCTCCACGCTTTGCCGCTGCTGTTTGGGTTCTTAGTTGGCCAAAGCGCCTCTTGAATAGCTATAGGTGTATATAGAGGCTCAGGTGTAGTTGCCTCGGCCCTGTCCGGGCAATGCAGACTAGGGCCTTCAGGTGCCGGAGCGGGCTGGCTCGGGCATGTTGGCAGTTTGCTGGCGTGGCAGCATGCATTCTGCTGCTTGCGGACCTGAGCAGGACCTTCCTAGGCGGGGCCACCTCACTGCGGGTTTTGTAGGCATGTCTAGCTTTGCCACGCAGCCTTTATCTTTTCGTACGTCACCCAGTCGTCAGCGATGAAAGCAAAGACCCGCGGCGTCAACAGAGCCGTAAATGATTTCAGAGTCGCACCGGCCCAACTTGCAATTTGCACACGAAACAAGGGAGGCCCAGGGTATTTAAGTTGCTAGATGTAGGTAATCAGGCACTTATAGCCCAACTCGTACTGTAACCTACTTGCTAACTTCCATTCCTTCAATCAGAGGCCCTCGCACGACTGAGAAGCCTCTGGCCGGGCGCCTGGCAGCACCCACGCCGCGCTTCCCAGCCCGGATGCCGCAAGTTCCGCGGCCGGTTTCTGGGCTGCAACTTCCTTGAGAGCATGTATAACCCATGCCTATGCATACCTATGCTGAGCCTATGTTCGATGATGAAAGGAATGTGGCCTTTCTGGACATGTCTGCAGGGACGGAGGGATCTATGGTTCACAGGGTTTCAGGTTCTAGGTTCTGGGATGAAAAACGCTTGCGAGAGGCAGGGGCAACATGCCCAGCATCAAGAGTCCTGGGTTCAGCAGGCTTTAGGTGGACAAGGCTTGGGATTGGCGTCGACTCTGCACGCCCCAATCCAAACTTCTGAACGCAGCAGCTGCAGCGTTCGCAGCAGCAGTAGCAGCACCACCCGCGGCAGCAAGACAACATGCAAAGCCACACGGGACAGCCAGCAATGCCAAGACGGCAACTGCGCATCACTACTTCTGGTCGTGGAAATCACAACGTTCTCGATCAGCAGAGGCATAGCTCAGCAGGCAACAGTCATACTTTTATTGTGGCAATGAGATATTCGGTGCTGCGGTTATCACCATCAGCATGGATTAGGTTTGGGGCTTTGGGGTCGATCGGATTTATTTGAGAGCGGGGTCTTGGGAAGGGTGGTCACGGAAGGCCCTCCACCTTAGGCCTTAAACAGTTTATCCTTTGGGCTTGTACGCTGACTGAGTCGTGTGTTTGGGACTTGGAAAATATTTTTTGCCTCAGCCATGCTGGATCGCCCCAAATCCTCCAAAAAATGTTGTGGAGGCAGGCTTGAGTCTGCGTCTCTCAGGGTGCAGGGGAGGGCCATGATGATCCGACCTCAGCTCTTGGATGTTTTGCGAATGTTTGGGACCAAAATGATGGGCTTTCGTGACTTTCCGTAAGGGAACAACATAGGCAGGGGAGCCTGCATAGTCAGTGTCATGATTATATATTCCTTTAACACCCTTTACGTATCATTCAATCACATAAAATGCAATCCTTCACTGCAGGCTACGAGGCTACACAATGGCCCTCTCAATTTTACTGCAGGGCATGGCTAGGGCCTTCTCCGACTTGAAGATGCTATTTGGACACCTATCGGATTGAAGCCTTTACTCACCCATTACTCTGACTATTTCGTGCCATGCTACTGCGGCCGTAACACATCCAGCACTGGCATTGGCACTTCCTAGGTCCTGCAAACCCCAGACCCCACATCTTAAACTATAAACTCAAAACCATAAAGCCGAAAGCACCTTAAACCCTAAACAATAATATAGACGCAAGACCATGAAAGCCCCAATCCCGGTGTACACAAGCGCGAACTGCGAATCCTAAAAGGCGATTTTCGCAGCTACTCCGGCAGCGACGATGTTTGGTGCGGCCTGCGTCTTCCTGGGTCTGCAGTTCTTCAGCACCGAGGAATCTGGTAACACTTGCGAGAGTTTAGGAGCTGGTTGTGTTTTGCGTTTTAATTTCCGCGGGGTTTCTGCAGCATTGCATTTTTAGGGCCATTGTAGAGTCTTCAAGCGCGGAGGGCCTAAAGTGTTCAATTTAGACCTGTGATTACAGTAACTTTCCCTGCTGCGAGGGCCACAATCTTACGATTACGATTGTCAGCAAGGGGAGGTGTTTTAATCAGGGGTCCACANNGGGGGGGTTACATCCGACACAGTCTTGAGTCTGGATGCCATGGGTGAGAACACTAATGTCTTGGGCGCTATATATCGAATCGAACGGTAGTCATGCAGAAAGGAGTTCTGAAAGGGTCCCCCCCATTGGACCCTCGTTCCGAAGCCATAAAGCTTGTTGGCTTTTGGGGAAAGCAAGTCTCAGTCGACTAGTGCACCTTATTTTTGTGGTCCTTGTAGTAGGACATCCTCCCGCTCAGCATTCATATATGAAGGTACCCTTTGTGTTTTACGTTCAACTTTACATAATTTTGACAAAGCAAAGCTCGCTTGTTTTTTTGAAGAGTCGCACGCCTTTGAATTTCGTCGAGTCGACTTTCGCTGCGCATAGCTTCTCAGATCTTTCAACAGTGCTTACTGAACATTTCCGAACGCTTGGCTGAAGACGTCTAAAAATGTGAGCCAGTGAGTAGGATCGGCAGGTCGGGTTTTCTACACTGCAGCAAGACACACGTAGGCTGGTGTATGTTTAGTTACGTGTGTGAGCAGACTGGTGCCGTTCCGGTTCCGGCGCGGTCTAGTTAGTGCTTGTGTGAGCGTTGCCCAAGCTCCGAGACTTGCCTTCGCACTTCCCCGGCGCTTCAAGCTTTCTTGCAGCTGAAGCAATCGGCCGGCAGGACAATGACAATGCCTTGCGAAGTCTCATCCAGAAGTACACCAACATCGAAATCATCGATGTCAGTCCGGACATGGACATTAGTCAGGACCCTTGACCCACTAGTATTG
Source organism: Symbiodinium necroappetens (assembly GCA_905231915.1). Taxonomy (NCBI): domain Eukaryota; class Dinophyceae; order Suessiales; family Symbiodiniaceae; genus Symbiodinium; species Symbiodinium necroappetens. Next base: position 3,347 of record CAJNJA010057008.1, on the reverse strand, counting down.
CAGTTCTTCTGAATTCTCAAAGAGGAACCAACAACAACTAAAGTCTTATTGGTACCCAAAACTGCAGAATCTTGGGCATCAAGTTTGACAGAAATCGTTGGGGGCTAAACCACACACCAACAACAGGTAGAGCACCTAGTGGCAATGGTGTTGAAGTTAGTTTCAGACCTGGAACTTGTAAAGGAATCATCAAGCTGCGACAGTGCAAATATGTGCTTGAGAAGTGATGTTATTTACCGAGAGTGACGAATGCTGCAGTACTGCTAGTATTCTAGGACCACTGCTGCCCCCGCTTATGCCCATGATTAAGGAGATTGCTAGCGGCTCCTCTCACAAGCTCGTACTTCGCGGCAAGTCGGATGAAGACATCCATTGGTATGTGCTTTAGTTGCCAGGGCTGCGGGTCAGAACCCGAAATGGTCAAGCCTGTGCGGCCTAGGGTTGAAGTGATGATGTGTCTGAAGAGAGGTCCTCAGATAGGGGCAGATTTCCCACAGCGTCAAAGCTTCCGCAGTTCTTACAGGACTGGTCACATGAGGATGTGTGTAGTCTCTTTTGGTACGGTGCCATGTGCAAGGTCCAAGGCCGATCTGAGCCCGCAGACTTCTTGTCGAGCTAGCAGTGGACCATCCACCACAGCAGACCCTGCACGCAGCTTTTCCTGTGGCTTGACCCTAAGCCCTAATCCTAAACCCTGAGCAAGGACATGTTTACAGGCTTTCGGATAAACCCCTCGCAGGTGCAGGGGAGCAAGCTGCCTAAAGTGCGCTGGTTCCTGCGCAACTCGGGCCTGCTAACTGGAACCACCGGGCTCAGGGTGCAGGGTTTTGCTGCACACAATCCAAGCCCATGCTGAGAAAGGCCCAAACTAGGGTTTTTGTAAATAAAGACCTCCAGCGAGCCTAGATTATATATCATGAAAACACCCGACAGCTTGATTGTCCGAGTTGCAAGCACCGAAGCCCCAAAGCATCCCCCAAAGCCCTTAACACCTTGTGCCTATCTTAAAGCGTAAAGTAGAAGGTAAGAATGCAGTACCGCTCGTATCAGCCTCTACACATCTGTGGCAAGTCGAACCGGAACGGGAGCTGCACCTTTCATTTTAGCGAAGTACGAATCCTGAGGGCTAAAGCCAGAGCCACACATTACAGAGATGATCGGAGATGCAGTATTCGGAAAGTCCATCCGGCCCCTCAAATCGTAAGCTCTTATGCCCGTAATGACGCTGAACCCTTATAAGTAGAACCTCTAGAAGCTAAAAGCCTTAGCCTACTCAAAGGCGACGACTCGTGTATGATTCTCATAAGGAGCCCTAAGAAGTAATACCGTACATAGTACGGCTTGCTACGCTAAGGTAAAGACACGGTCCTTCGAAGAGTTCTCTTCGGCGGTGGCCTAGCGCTGGGAGAGTCCTATATGGATGGGGACTGGGAGAGCGATGCTCGGCTGCACAAAGTGTGCCACCGGAGTACTTTACAATACAAATCAATATACATAATTAATAATACAATAGCATCTCATGTCATATGACACATTATAAACTAGTATAAGGTAATGTAGTAGTATCACATATAGTACAACCTAAGCAAGAAGCCTGAGCTCCCAACCCTTGGCACGCTAGTTGCGACTGAATAACTTAATACTCTCAATATGCAGGCCGTGTGAACTGGGAGTAGTTTCTGAGTTCTGCGGGTGGCGAGTTGGTGAAGCTGGTGGGCTGTGGTATGTCTGCTCCTGACCTAGTCAGTCCCTGCGGTCCGGTCCTACTGCCATATCGCCCCGGTGGTTGGAGCAACGCCTCTTCCGGGAGCAAGATTTCCGGGAATCCAACAAATTTGATGTATTCCTGCAGCCGCACAGCCCTGAGCCCTAAGCCTCGCTCCTTTCCCCTAACACTAAGCTTGGCAGGAGGCCTTCAAAAAAATCGACAAGCGTGTGGTTTTGCTAGGGTGGCTTATCTCTGCTGTCAGAGTCACCTTGCGGGATCTTGCTCCTCCTCGTTCTTGCTTTTGCTGCTGCTTGCTCTTGCTCCTGAACCCCTAATTCAATACATGCCATGACTTCAGTAAGATTGCCCGGAAAGTGGAGTATTAGGGGGCTGCTTAAGAAGAGGCAGGAGGGGTTGACTGAAATCCAAAACCCCTAGATCGTTCTCTGGTTCATTTCGATTTTGAATCAGATGCCAGGGTGTTCCTCTTCTATGTTTCGCAATAGACAAGGATCCGAGTATGAGAGCCTCAACCCTCAAACCTTCGGCGATCAAACATTTTTTGGAGAGAGAGGATAACGTGGAGCGATTGGTCTACGAGCTCCTGCGGATAGAAGACCTGACCAAGGAACTTGAGTTTACGGGCTTTTAGCTTTGTGGCTTTAGGATGTAAGTTCACTGATTCACAGGGGTCTATAAAGCGTTTTAGAATTCGGTCAGAGGGCCAAAGGTTTAGCCATGTAGAGTTTAGATTAAGGCTCAATGCAGGATTCTCGTTCGGCGTTTTTGTGGTGTGGTGGGAGTTACATGTGACATCGTCATGAGGTTTCCTCAAGTCCTGACGTCGCTGGGGGATAAGGGGGCTTCGCAAGTGAGGTTACAAGTATCTGAACTCGGTGTATAACATATAAATGTATACATAACTATAGCCTTTATTTTTGCATAGCCCTGCTTGCGATGCCCCCTGATCTTGAATGTAAGACGAAGCAGGCAAGTCCAAACCCAGAAGCTGTCATTAAGGATTTTTGCGGCGTCCCAGCTGAGTGTGCTAAGAGACCTAAGAGATAGGGTTCAGGACTTCGACATGCGGGAGATGCTAAGAGATGGTACCAGTGCTAGGGGTTTTGGAGCATAGTGAGCCTTCGAAGCAGAAGCTAATAGCAATATCGGCCGTTGTCAGAACTGAGCATGTTGTAAACATTCTGATAAGCATAGCTCACATCGCCATGAAATTTGTTGGCATCGGCAGTCGTAGAAAAGAAACCGGAAGTCATGATATGATAACGGTGATAATAGCAATAGAAATAAAGCCAGTGCTGGCAAGGCAAGAACTAACGCCCCAAGCCCGAACCGTAGCCATGAGGAGCCAAAAGCAAAACGAACGCACACCCTATTGCCTGACCCCGCACCAACAACAGTACCCTCATGCTCAGTCTAAGACCTTGATCCCAAATCCCTAATCCAAAATACAACTCGTATTAAGGATTTATATTATGGCCGTGGTTTTCATGATTGCCATTGCATTAACACTCTCGCTCCTCCTGCCGCTGCTGTAGCTACCAAGGCTGCTACTACGACGACGACCACCACCACTACCACCACTACCACCCACCACTACCACCCACCACCACCACCACCA
>CAJNJA010056997.1:4019-24331 GCA_905231915.1 Symbiodinium necroappetens | reverse complement strand
CTGGATGCAAAAGGGTTTAGGGTATATGATATGGTGCTATGTTATAGTTACATTATATCATACATTACTAGGCTGTGCTATATCATGTTGTCCTGTGCCATATCATGCTGCATTGGCAATTGGGCCTCAGGAAGTAGCTGCCCAGGGGGTTAGTTCTTTGACACCAAGATCTCAGTTGTTGGTGGGGCAGTCAGCGAAGCCTTGCAAAAGCCACCAGCCTGGTACGGCAGGACTGGTGCCTGAACAAGGNNAGAGTGGAGGCTTCCTCTACAAGAGCTGCTCCGATGAATTCCTTCCGTAGCCCTTGACTTCCAAACCTTGCACCCGAAATCCTTGGAGCAAGATTTTGATCCTAGGGCGCAAAGGCACCCGTAGCTTTGAGCGACAATGAACAGCAAGTGGCCCCTGAGACACGCCGGTCTTGGACTGGGCTTGTTCAGTAGGAGTGTCTTCAAGGGAACCGAAATTGAAGGCGTCAATCCGCGAAGTTAAATGGTTTCAAGAACGGCTTCCAATCCCATCCCTCCGCCCCCTGCCAGAGTCCCAATGATTCTTATGCTGTGAGATGCCCCAACCCCTACATTACTGCAAGTAGTACGGCCCCTGTCCTAGAGTCTAGAGATTAGGCATTGGGCCGTGTGGGGCGGAGCTCGTAAGGTTGCAGGCTCAACGGCTTAGGCGCTGAAGGCGAAAGCCAGTTGCTTGTCGTACCACTAGGCCTGAGCCCTAGGGCGCAGCAAACAACCGGCTTCAGAGTGACTGTCTAACCCCGGAGCCGGAACCCCGAACCCAAATTAGACAGCCCGGAATAAGTGAAAATACAACCCGCTTATTGTAGTACCCATATACTCCCCACGAAATGCCCATCCTCGTTGTTGAGGCCCCTAGGCCCCCCCCCCCCGGCTCCACTTTTTCAACAGCACCTGCCCAAACCGCCGCTGGCTTAGGCAAGTGGGGCGTAACTTCCGAAGCCCTTCGGTGGCATTCCGACGTTGTAGCTCCAACTTGATTTCCGTTTCTTGGAGGTAGCATGTCGGAGAATTTTTGTGGCTAGCTTGTGGCTGGAGGAAAGCAATGTCCAAAGACACCAGCTCAGAACAGTGCCAACCTGAATTGCTGTCAAGACGACGCATCCCAAAAGTCCTGAAGTTGCGGATTCTGCAGGTTTTCCAAGTCACTCCTTCTTTAGGACGGCGCTTTCCTGTAGCTCAGGGTAAGGGGCTGGAGGACGTAGGGATTGTTGTAATGATGAGGCTTTTGAGGGTCCTGATTACCAGAACCGCCAGAACCTACTACAAGAGCTTTGGACGTCACCCTTCAAATATAACACCCCCCCACCCCCCCACAGACATGGGATTCCATGCCACTACGTCCACTGCTGGCACAACCTCGCAGAACATAGTGGTACTAACGTGGTATTGTATAAATTATAAGCTCCTAAACCCTGAACCCCAACACACAGTGTCGCTGGTCGAGCATGACATTTCTCTTCCAACTTTGCTGACTTGCTACTGATTGCGTGAGGCAATGCAGCCTTTGATCAAGTCGAATCGAAACAGGGCTGATGTCAACCGTTGTTTCTTGCGGACTTAACAACCCCGCCGAGCGGGCTCGTCCTTGCGAAGTAGGAGGCAAGAACTAAGCCACATTTCTGTCTGGGCTGATGACGTTCCCTTTAGTAGGTTTTCCTTTCCTTACATTGCGATTCGATGATTTCTTGTCAGCTAGCCCACCTACAGACATATGCTCGCCTAAAGTGTCCGAGTTTTAAGCGCCGAAAGATACCACCCTCGGACATCAATACAGGAGGCAAAATACTCCCAGGACCCTGAGGCCTACCCGTATTCTAAGCCCTAAGCGCCTGTTAGCCCTACATTCCGTTCATAAGTTACCCAGCCCTGGGATCGCCAGGCGGAGCTCCCAGGGTGAACGTGGGAACCCGGTGCTATTCATTGTCATCTTTAGTCTTCTTGAGCATCAAGCAACAGTATGGCTATCTTGAAACGGCTTGGCCCTGTTCCAATCCCTGACCCTCATGGGACTACCCCTTAAAGCCTACATTCCCTAAGCCCTAAACCCTAAACCCTTAAAGCCTACATCTCAGCCGCACTGAAAAAGGACTGCCTCTCCTTGTCCGCGGATCGGCAGCCGATTTTTCCCACCGCAGCTGGCGGCACGCGCACCGCGCTGCAGTGCTACCAGGCCTGCGCTCTCAGGGACTGGGCTTCCCTGGAGCTAGGATTCGTGGTTTAATTTTAGGGTTTAGGGTTGCTTAACACCCAGTGTTGCTACTAGGGGTGTAGGTGAAGCTAGGAACTTTTTGGGATCTTAGAGGTTGAGTTGATGTTTTTTTGGAGGTGAGGAAGGATTACGGCTGGGCACACTATCGGTCTGTGTGGGTGAGCAGCAGTCACAATACCTTGCAAATCCAGTACGGTGCGACGACGAAATCCGATGATGGGATCCTTTTGCTCATTGCCCTTTTGGAGAGCGGGGGCCTAGCTGAGGTTTCTTCAAAGGATTTGTGCTGCAGCCTAATCCCTATTGAAGATGGGAAAAAGGAGATGAAATCCCTGTGCCTGTGACAGGACTTCATGGCCGCGTTTCTCAGAGCCATGGGCAACCATGTTGGGTCCACCATCTGTGAGCTTCAGGCGGACGAGGGCTCCAACAGAACCTTTCAGAGTGGCTTGTAGAAGGGTGCTGTAAGAGTTCTATCACGGTACTGAAAGTATCTATACGTAACAAGTAGTAAGGTTTCTAGGAGGGTGCTGACAGCCCCGAAGGTCATAAGCACTGGGCACTGGGTCCTTCCAGGTCCTTCCAGGATATCCTCGCTCATATCGGAAGGCTCGGCATCAAGTATAATGGTTACTGTAGGGGTCGTCGTCATTGGAAGGGTGTTACGGGGCATATGTAAGTTAAAGTATAGCTACAAAAGAAAACCCTAAGGAATACTACTGGTAACTATTCAGAATTCAGGCTGTCGTAATTATTACATGGAAGTGGGGGCCCGGATGGCTCTACTTGCCTTCGATCAACAATCAATGCTTGCTATAGCCTCTCGCGATCTATCATGCATCCCTATGACAGTTGTTTTCGAAGGAGCCTGAACCATCGGAAATAGAGTTTGCTCACAATCTGCTCCATATCATTGCAGTATGCAGTGGCCGAAAAGCCGTGTAGTCGAATAGCCCGACAAACCCCAATGGCCCCAATCCCACTCTTAGTGTCTTCTTGAGTGTTCCCTGTGTGAACGGGTCAGCCAAGCGGGTGGAAAACTCACACAGCATAGACTGGAAGACAGGTTGGTATGGGCCCTTGCGGCGAGCTGCGCTACCCATCCTACCTCATGCCGGGCTCCCGAAAGGGTCCTATAAAGGTTCTAGAGGGGTACGACAAGGGCTACCGTGAAGGCTCAGGGTTTTTCTACGGTGAAATGGCCACATGTACCCTTGTAGCAAGAATATTGCTTCAGCTTCTCCTGCAGTTGTGGCTTGAACAAGCTAGCGCCCATGACCATGCAGAACCGGCATGATGGGGCGTCAAGCCCTGATCCCAAACAAAACGTTCTCTAGAGCCCCGACCATAAGCGAGACCCATGTATTCATCATGAAATTGAAACAGCGAAGCTTATAAGTTCTAGACTGTAAGACTTGAAAGCCCAAATGCTACAGACAAGTGTATCAGCCCGAGTCTCCAGGTCTTGAGTAGAGCAAAAGAAGCAGTTCGGCACAGACACTGCCTAGAGTTTTGCAGACAGTTTACCCGAGAATGTTGCTGCTTCGGGATGAGTTTTGGGTTCGGAGCAAGGAGCTCCAAGAGGAAAGTGAGAGTTGGAGCTTCTTGTTGAGATTCGATTTTTGGGCTTGGCGCGCTTTGTGAGTTCATGCTGCGATGCTTCTGATTTGCCTAGCATGGCCGATGGGCACTGCTGGACCTTCTGCTTGGAGTGAAACGTACACTGCATATTGGAAAAGCCTCAATCAAGTCAAGTCCCTAAACCCTAAACCCTACGCCATGCCTGCTTTGCGAGTGTGTGAGTCGAAACCCTTAACCCTCAACCCTACATGTAGCCTCAATCAAGTCAAGTCTTGTTCGATGCGAGAACTCCGCGTCCGAGGTCGAATGGCTGGAACTGGCCAGGCGTGGGGATTGCCATGTCCTACGACAAGGGCATGCTGCAGATGCTCAAGGAACAGAGCGTCTTGTGAGAACCCGATGTGAGTGGCCACTGTACTCACGGCAGTGGCACATGCCTTTTTTCACACTGAATGTCCTTACCCGGTCGGGTGTATAAGCATGCTTAGCATATCGATTTTAGTCCTTAGCCAGATGCTTCTCAAGTTGTCAGAACTGGACGGGGCGGCTTGGCATGACGACGTCTCCATCGGTCACTTTCCTTTTCGGTTGTTGTATGTTTGGTTCTCGCTTTCGTTGACCATCTCTGTACCTGTAACCATCTCTACAAAGCACAGTTCTCTGCAGATCGGCATGCATTTGCATCCTGACAGATCCGTGACGACACATGAATGCACGCGAAACATGCGCATGTATCAAATATGCAAATCTAAGTTGAATCCGTTTTTCTATTTAAATCCAATGTCTATATCTATACCTATATGTTTATACGTGTATATCTGTATATCTCTTTACAGACATACGAATATGTACATATATATATATGTGTGTGTATATGTTTCTGTATCAACACTTATATCTATATCGGTACCTAAATGTCAAGCAACTCAATATCTACATCTGTATCTACACATATCTTTACCTGTAGCTATATCTATACATTCGTGCATGAACACATACATTGGCATGCACTGTTATGCACTATGATGCATTGGCATACACACACACATATACATACATACATACATACATACATACATACATACATACATACTGTCTGCATGTAATGCGTGTAATGTTGTAATGTGTTGTAATGTGATGTAATGTGTTGTAATGTGTTGTAATGTGTTGTAATGTGTTGTAATGTGTTGTAATGTGTTGTAATGTGTTGTAATGTAATATACTGTCATAATGTAATGTAACGTAATGTAACGTAATGTAACGTAATGTAACGTAATCTAACGTAATGGTAGGTATTGCAATGTAGCAATGTAGCGTAACGTAATGTAATGTAATGTAATGTAAATAGGGCGGTTATTGCATGTAACCTAAAGTAACGTAAGGTAAGCATGTGTTTCTGTATGTATGTTGCATGTGTGTATGTTTTTTGTATCTGCATTTGTACGTATGTACGTATGTACGCATGTACGTACATACCTACGTAGGTAGGTAGGTAGGTAGGTAGGTAGGTAGGTGGGTAGGTATGTACCTGTATATGTATGTATTTAATCAAGCAACGGGTGGAGTGAGTGAGCAGGAAGGAAAGTAAGTAAGTAAGTAAGTAAGTAAGTAAGTAAGTAAGTAAGTAAGTAAGTAAGTATGTATCAAGGCTTTCTGGCTCTGGATTGTCTCTGGGGTCTTGCTTCCACCTCCTTCTGTGCGTCATGGGCTGGTTCCTTATGCTCTCTGCCACAGGGCGTAAGCTGGGCCCGCTGAGTGTAAGTTCGCGTTGCATGGTGGATGGACAGTTGGCCGCCCAAACTGCGGTGAAGGACGTTGAAGCTTTGCTTGGGCGACCCACCAGTCGCTACGGAGATGAGGCTGTGTGGCAGTTGAGTACCCCATGAAGCCTGCTCAAGATTGGGCCAGCCGGGGTGCCAAGTCACCAGGTGGAACATGCACTGTCCTCATTCTGCTTCTCTTGCACATGCTGCCTACATTTGGGTGCATGTCTTCACAAGCCGAGGGCTGCTGCCGGTGCTGCAACGGCAGCTGGAGCTTGATCCGTATATTTCCAGCAGGATCTTCGCTGTAAGGCGAAGCCTAGTAGCGTTCATGCTACGACTCAATTTCCCACTGTCGCTCGTGCTCGCAGACGTGCTCACAGTCATTGTTCGGTTTTGCGGCGAAGGGTCCGAGCTCCCTCTTACAGTGTCCTCCTCCTCGCAGTTGTTTTCTTTATCACACTTGGTTCCTGGCCACAGTTATATAGTAAGGGTGAGCACGCTGTGTGTCGCCTTTTGCAGTCAGTAAGCGCGAGAAACCTGCGGCAAACTTGACCTTCGTGTTGTATTCTTGAAGACGACTCCTTGCCGCGGCGCACTTTCTGAAACATGCCTGTGCAGATGACGTGTCGCTTACCGTCAGATGAGGTTTATTCTGTTGGTGCATGGTGAATACGGGAGATGCTGGTGTTACCACTCCCCATGTTCTCTTTCAGCATCCTTTTCCATGGACATGATGCGAGCGTAGGGGTACGCCTACAACTTTGGATCTTCGGGTAATGTTTTCCACGTGCTAAACAATCCGCTGCGGAGTGGGGGCCGCCTTCGAGCGGCCGATTCCCCCATCGCGCCTGTGCCCCGTATCGCTCTGCTAGCCGTCATTGATGGTGCGTCTGAAGTGTATGTATTACATATGTGTGCATGTAGGGAAGTAAGTCTGCATGTATCTCTGTATGTCTTAAGTATTTATGTATGTCTGTCTGTATGTATGTATGTACGTATGTACGTATGTATGTATGTATGTATGTATGTATGTATGTGTGTGTGTATGTGTGTATTTGTGTATGTATTTATGCATGTATGCTTGTATGCAGGTATCAAGCATGCGTGCATGCATGTAGGCCTGTCTGTCTGTCTGTCTGTCCGTCCGTCTGCGTGTTTGTCTGGCTATTCGACATTGCCCAACTAGCTGCCCACACATGCACAAGTTTCTTTCCGGTGCTCGCCTGCGCCTACTGACCTGTGCACCGTCTCTGCATGCGCGGCACCTGATTCCCAGCGTTTCCGTCCGGCTTGAAGCGCCTTCGAAAATCTCAAGCAGTCTCTTTGCTGTCCGTTACCTTCCGCTTCTTGCAGCCATGCGTGAGCTCGTGCACGTTCAGGGTGGGCAGTGTGGGAACCAAATTGGTGCCAAGTTCTGGGAGGTGATCGCCGATGAGCACGGAATCGATCCCACGGGAACCTACCATGGGGATTCCGACCTCCAGCTAGAACGCATCAATGTGTACTTCAATGAGGCGACCGGGGGACGATACGTTCCGCGCGCGGTCCTGATGGATCTGGAGCCTGGAACCATGGACTCCGTCCGAGCCGGGCCTTTTGGTCAGCTTTTCCGCCCCGACAATTTCGTCTTCGGACAGACACTAGGGTCCCCAGTAGTACACCATTGTCCTTTTTATTTAAGGGTTTGCTTAGGCCTTATCATTATCATGCTAAAGTCCCTTGGAGAACCTAGGACAGGAGCCGGTAACAACTGGGCTAAGGGTCACTACACAGAGGGGGCAGAACTCATCGACTCGGTGCTTGACGTTGTGCGCAAGGAGGCCGAAGGTTGCGACTGCCTCCAGGGTTTCCAGCTTTGCCACTCGCTCGGTGGCGGCACCGGAGCCGGCATGGGAACATTGCTTATCTCCAAGGTGCGAGAGGAGTACCCGGACCGCATCATGGAGACCTTCTCGGTGATTCCGTCGCCCAAGGTCTCCGACACAGTGGTTGAGCCGTACAATGCCGTCCTCAGCTTTCACCAGCTCGTGGAGAACTCCGATGAGTCTTTCCTGCTGGACAATGAGGCACTCTACGACATCTGCTTCCGAACGCTGAAGCTGACGACACCAACGTACGGAGACCTCAACCACTTGGTCTCTGCGGCGATGAGCGGCGTGACCTGCTGCTTGCGATTCCCGGGCCAGTTGAACTGTGACCTCCGCAAGATTGCCGTTAACCTGGTGCCTTTCCCGCGCTTGCACTTCTTCATGACGGGCTTCGCACCGCTGACCTCCCGCGGGTCGCAGCAGTACCGGGCCCTGACCGTCCCCGAGCTGACGCAACAGATGTCTCGAGGATCCTGTTGAGTGCATGTTATCTTTGCTTACAACTCTATCCACACTAAAGGCTACCAACATTACACATCATTAAACCCCCAGAAGAGCTAGGTTCGACGCCAAAAACATGATGTGTGCTGCGGACCCCCGCCACGGCCGCTACCTCACCGCGGCAGCCCTCTTCCGTGGCCGCATGTCTACGAAGGAGGTGGATGAGCAAATGCTTAACGTCCAAAACAAGAACTCCTCCTACTTCGTGGAGTGGATCCCCAACAACATCAAGGCGTCCGTTTGCGACATCCCCCCAAAAGGTCTCAAGATGGCTGTCGCCTTTGCGGGAAACTCGACCGCCATCCAGGAGATGTTCAAGAGGGTGGCCGAGTACTTCACGGCCATGTTCCGACGCAAGGCCTTCTTGCACTGGTACACCGGCGAAGGCATGGACGAGATGGAGTTTACTGAGGCGGAGTCGAACATGAACGATTTGGTGTCGGAGTATCAGCAGTACCAGGATGCCACCGCCGAGGAGGAAGGCGAGTTTGACGAAGAGGAGGGCGAGTATGATGGATAAGCGCCGAAGTGTCGCCGACCCACGTTCGTCATGCTCGTTCCACCGATGATGACCTTGGCTGTCGCTACTGCGGTAGGGAGCAGCCGGGGTAATTCATTTCTGGCATGCTTTCAGGAAAACCCTGAACGCAGGTCGAGCATGAAGTCGCGGCAAGTTTCGCAGTTTGCGGGGCAAGACAGGTAGAAAATGCACACCCGCCTTTCTCACAGGGTTTTGCCTTGAAGCACACTGTGCCAAGCACAAATGCAAGCAAGCAAGCAAGCAAGCAAGCAAGCAAGCAAATAACCAGATATGCCCACAATGTCATCGACTTCAGCATCATCCTCGAAACCACGCCAGGGCACTGCATGTGTTCTGCTGGAAGCAAAATCCTGAACGCTCGTCGACCCCCGAAGAAGCAGCGAGGACGACGCCGGGATGACAGAGCCTCCGAAGTCTTTGCCGGAGGACCAGAATGCCATGCCGCAGTGCTCAGAGATGCTCAGAGTCTCAGAGCCCTCTGCAAGGTTTTGAAGATGTTATTTAACAAAGCGGATTTGCTTGTGATTGCTTGTTTGGGGACCCTGGATTTGCCCTCGGTCTACTTTCTAATGGTCCCCGCACCTCCCCGCCGTTTCTTTGACCCTAGCATGGAACCCGATATTGATTAGACGCCAACAGTCCAAAGCGTCGTCTCACTGGCTCCCGTGTGATCCTCACGGAGGACTCGCAAGGACAAGAAGAGTTCCCTGAATTCTGCAGCTTCAGGGTGTCGGAAGTTCAGGCATCGGTAGCCCAAGCCGCAACTGAAATCTTGGGCGTTCCGAGGCCGGACGACATCCCTATCTTCAAATTGCCTGGCATGGAATTCCGAAGCGGCGCCCCGAAGGACCGCCTGTTGGCTTGAGATGTCTCGGGTCTCGATAAAAGACAGGCCAAGCTTGTAGCTCGCGCTAATAGGGTGATTATGTTCCTCATAGCCAAGGCCCTCGACTTACCACGCCCACCCAAGCTGAGGGAGTCGAAACAGCATATTGGTAACACGTCCTAATGCGGCGGGCTGCTGGCGATCAAATCACGACGCCGCACCGACCATGTGTAGGCTGCTTGTTACAGCATGTTGATTGATGGTTGATTGTTTGCCTTGTGAGATGCTGGAGTACATCTCGACGAACAGTTTCTGGCCTGAGGGCTTGGGGAAGTCCAATGCCACAAGCACGCATCCCTACGCCCTGAGCCACAGGCCACAGGTAAAAGGGAGCAACGAGCAATCTTCGCATCCACAAGTCCGATGCCCTATGAGGTTCATTCTGAACTCTGAAACCCTGCCAGGAACGGCAAAGGCTCCCGAAACCTCTAAATGCCCCAAACTATATTGTTGTCATTGGCATGATGCATCGCGACCGCATGAAAGGGAAGTTACGGGCCCCCGCTCCGCCTGTGAGGCGAGGCGAGAGGTACATAAGTGGGGAAATAGGAGTGGGCGATTGAGGGTGGGGGCGAGAGTGGGGCCAGTAGGGTGGGGCCAGTGGCGCAAGTGGGCGCGTGGTGGCAAGTTGGGAAGCCCCTGCAGCCCCTTGCATCGCCGCATCTCCGACACTCTCAGCATATCGTCAAGTTTTATATGCATCTTTATACGCTTCAAGCACGAAAGCTCTCAGCTGGCGTCTTGATCTATCGCGTTGACCAGGCTTTCCTCGAGTGGTACTCTTCGGTGCTCATTCGTCACGGCCGGCTGGGGCTTCAACGGCGTTCATTCAAAACCTCTTTCGGCTGTGTAATTTCCAGGTTCTTGCATCGGAGTAAAGGTGCAGTTTTTCCGGTCCACGAAGGCTGGCTAGAGGACGGGAAGCCACTTCATCAACGCCTTTGACACCCAGCGCCAGCGGACTCAAACCCGCATCAAAGCTAAACCTTAAGCCCTCAAGCCTTAAGCCCTAAACCTAAACCCTAAGCCCTAAGAAGTATAGTCGCTTCGTCTTGTTAAACCTGCTGCGATGAAGTCACGCCTTGCATTGTTGTGACGCGACAGCGCGGAACGACAGGCAGAGACGTGCTCTCCGAGGCGAAAAAGGCCATCGATCGAGTGGGCGTCAAAGCCTCAGTGGAGGTGTTCTTGGAGGGTTCAAAGTTTAAAGTTTAGGCTTCAAGGGTCATGGATCCCAGTTTTCAATTGTCAGAAAGCAGTATTGACCCATGCCTTTAGCATGCGCTCTTTGGTACATGTTACATAGACCTTTGCTGCAGGTGCGGGCTGGGTTTTTTCAGTGAGGGTCTCGGATGTTTCGATGGAGGCTGTCGGGGGTCGGGCTTGCGTAAGGCGTATATCATTTTATACTGTTGCACTATATTATTCTATTATCTGAAATTTACATTATCCTATTATCTGAAATCATCCTATTATTTATAATATTACGGTACCTTTATGTTATATTACAATGCATATACTTCCTTCTATGCCGCTTTTTTGTGTCTTGGACGTGACTGCAAGCCCGGCAATTGCGCTTGTCGCCATGCGTCCGTGTCATTGGCCAGGCTTGTCGTGTCTCTATAGGTTTAGGGTTTTTAGGCTGTCCCAATGTAGAACACTAAACCCTAAGCAGTAGTCATGGGAAGCTTTACTGTGTCACGCCGCCCTGCACCTGATAGACCCCGCCTGGCTCCGAGTTGGGAGAGCGCAAACCCTAAAGGCCCTAAACCAGTTTGCAAGAGTTCGTCGACACCTTTATAGCCCAAAGATGGCCCAAGCATCCACCTTCTGAGTCCATTTCCTATCTCCGAGGTACCAGCTCCAAAGCCTATATTTTCTACCCGATCCTGTGCTGAGCCCGTTGAAGCCCCAAGACCCCTGAACCCCTAAGCTTTGACCTTGGGACATCGTCTGAGTCCTACCCTGCGGACAAGTTCTGCTTGTCGGTGAAAGTCTCGGGCCTCCATTGGCACGTCCCCGGCCCAGGATGGTAGGCTTTGTTCATATGCCCATCTATCATCTATTTATCTGTCTGCCAACAGATACTGGCATGTAGCTAAACCTCACTACTCGTATACTAGCATATCATGTCATCGTGTATTGTGTTGTAATATCTTTTTGTGTTTTCTCTGTTTTACTTTGTGTATGTGTATGTACGTATGAATCATATACATATACATACATTGATCGGGGTATGGTATGGTACGGCGGCATGTATGCATGCAAGCATGTATGTATGTACGTATGTGCACCTCGCCTGACGACGTCGAGCGCGAGTGCCAAAATGACTGCCAAAATGTACGTATGCATGTACGTATTTACGTCGTATGTATGTATGTATGTATGTATGTATGTAGGTGTGTATGGATGTCTGTAGGTATGTGGGAATGTAATGTAATGTAATGTAATGTAATGAAATGTAATGCAATGCAATGCAACGCAATGCAATCATGCATGCGTGCATCTCTGTTAGTACTGTTAGTGTGTCATTATGCATGAAGTCGCAGGCGTTTGAGGAAGCAGCACTTCTACCGCCCAGCTCCGTAAAGTCCTGTAGGCGAGCTGGCTTTACTTGGAGATTCTCGAAACAGATGGCAACGTAGTTTAATTGCTCGTGGACCATGAGTATCCAAGCATTGCAATTCGCCAACCCCGGCCCTTTTTTCATCCGGAGCCCTTGACAAGGCGCACAAATCATCACAGATCCAAGTCACAGACATGGAGACACGGAAATGTCTTGCGGGCAACCCGAAGAAATTTGCATGGCGACCTAAACTAAGCCGTCTTTTCTTTAAAACGGGTCCTTCTTCCGACCAGCTGGACAGCAAATTCGTAAGAATCGACCTGTTGCAACCCCCCGCCCCCCCCACTTTGGCTGTCCCAGCAAGCAAAGGTAGAGAAAGTAGGAGTTGAATCCATCAACATTGTGTAGTCCAGAGTCCAGGTGACGCATCCTTCCCGCGCGACCGAGGTGCTACAGGGCAGGACGTTCAAGGGATACCTTGGGATTAGAGTTGCAGGGAACTCGTGTCAGAGCGTGCAGTTGGGCATGGAGCTCAAACTGCTGCATGTAGCCAATCCTCCTCCACCGCTGGGGGTCCCTGAACTCCCGGTTCCGGTTCCGATTCCCGAATCTGGCGTCACAAGGCCACACCGAAACGAGGTTCTGTCGGGCAGTGAGTCCTGCTTAACAAGGGCTAAGCAGCAGGTCAAAGTGAGGACTTGGACCAGGAGCCCAACACCCTCGGTAAAGCCAGCTTTGCTGCGACGTGGCGGTTATGGCCCCCGGGTACGTACTGTAGGCACGAATTACTGCTATTGCTACTCCATGCGGTCATTTCATCCGTTTTTCTGCATGGATCGTGCTGGGCATGCGCCAGGCCTGCGCCGGCTACAACTGCTGCACTAGTGAAGCCGTCCGGGCCTC
Source organism: Symbiodinium necroappetens (assembly GCA_905231915.1). NCBI lineage: Eukaryota > Dinophyceae > Suessiales > Symbiodiniaceae > Symbiodinium > Symbiodinium necroappetens. The sequence goes on along the minus strand of CAJNJA010056997.1, from coordinate 11,478 downwards.
GGTCCTGCCCTGGGGCCGTCATGTGAGAGCCAGGGGGCCAGCTTCAATGGTGAGTCGCAATCGTTCGGCATTTCGTGGCGATAGGACACACTACCCGAAGAACGAGACACGTTTTTAACATCAGCAAAAGCCTTCGCAATTGAAATTTGTAGGATAGCAGTTCCCGGCCAGAATTTCTGTTCGTACGTTTTACCTTGAAGCACTCGGAGACGGGTACTTAACGAGTATTCGAACTCATGTTCGTGGCCTGGAATCTCTGGAGGTTGGACCGCTGCATGTCAGTCCGACCTCGCCCTGCAACCATGTGCTTTTTTGATTTGGTGCAAAGCGCAGACCCAGTAGACGTTGACGACGGAGTTGTCTCCCGGCGGAAGCCGCTGCCAAAGCGATAGTGCTGCAGCGAAATATCGCCGCCAAATGGGACTGCCCGAACCCTGAGCCCTGGAACGTTTCTGTTGAGGCCGATGCCTACATGGCGATCGCGAAGATGCTCGCCGAGTCGTCAAAGGACGCGAAGAGGTCACTTCGGCGCGGATTGGGGGTCGGAGCGGCGGTACTTCTTAAGTCTTAAGTCGTATTTGTTTGCTCTTCGGGAGTACGGTTGGGGCATTGAGTGAGCTGCGAACTTCATCATAGTTAACGGTCAGGTTGTTACAAAAGCCCGCGGTGGAGAAACCGTGAGAGAGGCTTTCTTCCACTGTGCCAGGCCCATCTTGTTCAATTTCACCTGCATGGAGATGACAAACGACTCCAACGGCCCCTTGTCCCTGTGAAAAGTTCGGGTCATGCTGCCCGGGTTCTGTTCTTTTTTCTTCGGCTGGTTTTGGCTTTGGGTCAGCATCTGTCATGCCCGAAGAGACCCCCAAGCTTGTGGGAAGTTCAATGTGTTTCTGAGCTTCGAGGTGGTGTGCCGAAGGCGCTCTCTGCACCAGAGGCGTGGCAAACTATCGGCTTTAGGTACGAAGCTTTGAGGCGTAGTTCGTATTAACTCTCGGAGTTGGTGTTGCTTCTTGGTGCTTGGTGTCTGTTCTGACCTTGGGGAGTCGGCCTTGCTTCTTTTGCTCTCAACACGAACCAGACTCCTCCATTTATGCCCCGATCAGTTGTCCCAACCCTGCAGATAGCCAACTTACCCGAAGCCACTCCTCCTTGCAGGACCTCATCGCGCAAGTGCGCAAAGCATGTATTTTCCACCAGGTGCCCCTGGCAGGTGGGCCGCGTATCGTTGGACTTGTTTGCGATTGAAGTTCTGGTGGCCTGCACGTGCAGATACGTAGAACTCCGCATAAGCTCAGGCCTGCAGCCTTGCTTCTTCAAGCTTGGCCTTGGACTCTGGAGCCAGCGACTTGTAAGCTAATCCTGAACCCGAAAGCTTGCGTCCCTGCAACATAAGCACCCTTGGTCCAGAAGCAAGTTTCAGCTCATTATTTCCTATCATGCCGAGCCACCAGGTCGCACACAAACTGACAACCTCCTTCAACAAGTAAGCTTTACACCCTGGTCCTGATGATGGTCCATTCCCCGAAGGTGAGAATGCCTTGGAGTTTGACATCGCTACCGGCGACTGGGCCTTCAAGCAGATGGAGAAGCAGATTCGAAGTTTCTCTCCAGGCCCGTGCCCACCATTTCCCCAGCACCCCACTATCAATGTTGTCGAAGCCATGAAGTCCGAGATTTCTGAAACTGGATCGCTGCACCCTAGACCCCAGGACCTTTGAAAGCAAAAAAGGGCTCAACCGTTAAGCCCTAGGGCCCTAGACCCTAAACCCTAAAAGCTCACTCTCCTCCTAGCAGGAAGTCGGTGGCTCTGAAAAACCAAACAGTTTCCCCCACTTCACAGCAGGATTTGCAGCCTTGGGCTCGGATGTTGCAGGGTTGTAGAGCTCAGGAGATGCGCTTCTTGGAGCCCAGCCGATTTTACCCTGAGCCCCTCTAATGCTTTGTGGAAGAGCAGGGTGACCCTTAAACTTAAACTTTCCGAAGTGTTGCTAGGACTCTTGCGGCATCGTGGCTGATCTTCTTGCAAGTATTCCCCATAGTCTAGGCGGAAGGCAGGTTCACGCCGTCCCCTTGCCTAAAGCTCGGCCCGGAGTCTAAGCAAGCATCAAGTGCGTGCCAGGAGCAGATGCGATGCACGGCCTCACGCTTCTGCGGCTGTCGGACAACTTTGTAAGGCTGGGCACATCGTCTTCCTTCGTCTTCCTTCAGTGTGGAGGGAGGTGCTGGATGTTTCCGAAGAGGCCCCTCCGATCGAGTTGGAAGATCAGGGGCTTGCACGGGGGTAGGGAAGGTAGCGCCAAAGCTGCCACAAGACGTGTGGCTTTTGCCGAAAACCTGAAGTGCTTTCGCCTTCATCTCTTTGCCCGGCCACAAGCCCTGGCAAAGAGGAGGAGATTTATGATTCCAGATCGCTTGAGTTCTTGGCAGGCCCGAGAGCCTGCAGCAGCTGGGCCTGTTCGTTTCCAAGATCTGAGAAGTGTGAGGCGCGCCACCTTTGAGCAGGGGCGGCGGGCCTGAAATCCTCCGGCACCCGCCCTGGTCTCCAGCCTCTTAGGGAGACACTTCCCTCGACCCCCGGGCCACAGCCCAAAAAAGATGTTAGCTTAGCTAGCTTTGAGGTCGGTATTCCTGAGCCCCGCATCCTGCGTAGCTTAGGAAGGATCGATGGCGTGGGCAATTTTCCACATCAAGCCTGGCTCATGTTTCTGTGCGGACTAGACGAACAGCAGGCGCCAAGCCTATGGCAAAGTCCCGCGTAACAGCTGTGAAACCCTTGTGAACAACACTGTTTTAGTCTTTGAGCTTGCATAAAGAGGGCTCCAACCGGGTTTAGCTGCACCGGTCGTAAGAAAGTCGAGATGTCATGTTCCAAACCGGGGCAGCTTGTGAACCGCTTGACACTACTCGTGCATCTTATGCACCATGAGCTCCCCAATCTTTATCAGTCGAGCATTGAAGGCCTACTCACATCCGGGTCCGCCCCAGCCAGACTAAGTGACTAAACCCTGGAGCCTAAACGTAACCAGGAACCCTGAAATCTCAAAAGACCCAAAGCGCAAGAGACTTTGTTGGCTGCCTCCTCCATCCTGGCCTGGGTGGGGATGTCACCACGGTGCCGCAAAACAGAAGACGCAGTACATCAAGTGGGCAGCTCTCTCAATTTAGGGCCCTTTTTTCAGTCCCAAAGATTGAACGGCACCTTATAAAAAGGACCCTAGTTTGGAAAACTGCCCAAGTCTTTCGGGAAAGCTGAGCTCGAAGCTGAAGCAGAGAATCATGTAGGGCGTTTCGGTTTAGGGTTTAGTGTTGGGGGTTTGGTATTTAGGGTTGCGAAGTACGTTGGAGAGTTGATGTAATCTGAGTGGAAGACCCTGCACAACAACGTCCGGCTGTAGTACGTATATCGAAGAAGTGAAGATGTTTCGAGGACCATTCCAATACCATTTCGGTCTTTGTGTCGGGTCCGGGTCTTTATGCAGGCTTCAAGGTTTAATGGGGTGTAAGTAGGGGTCTCTATAGGGCCAGACGTGGTGCACAGAGGTCTCAATTTATTTCGTATTTTAGGGGGGGGGGGGAGCTCCATCCATAAGAAGGCCCTGTGCAAACTCTCGTTTAGGCGCCGCTCGATTCATCCCCGTGCCCAGGCCCATCGTTTTGAATGTATTCTTGCAAGGCTCAAGACTCAGAGCTTGCATAGCAGAAGAAGGCTAGCGCTCAAGAACTTCTCGCAAAGTTGACGTGTCCTGCGCGAGTGGCTCTTATGTCAGTTCTGATCACAACATGGCCCATGGTTAGGACGATGGTTTGCATCACTGCCACATCTTCCGCAGCGTTGTGTTACTTGCGATCCGGAGTGATAACATTGGGCCATTGTCATGATCCATGATGCTACTCTGCTGGTCCTGTCAAGTCTGAGCGCCAACCTCGTCGTGCGACCTGCGCCAAGTTGCGAAATGACGAGCTCAGGGGCCTGCCTGGCTTCACGGTTCCGTCTTCTGAACCTCTGGGCCTCTACATGTATTCTGGGCTGCAGCTTGTTCGTTGAGGGGGGGCATGGGTGAACCCGCTGAAACGTCGGGTGTTGAGTTTTGGAGTTCGGGTTTGGGTACTCAGGTTTGTGGGTTTTAGAAGACTCACGAGTGTTTGAAGACTGTGGCTCTATCCAGACTGACCGGAACCCCGCGACTTCATTCCAAACTGGAGGTGAACAATAGCTCCAGCTGTCATAGACGCAGATCGATGGCCTTGAAGTCTTCGGTGGGTCCACCTCCCCAGAAGCCCCAGAACCAACGTGATCCCCCACAGGTCCTGAGGTTGCCATGCCTCAATCAGTCTGAGCCTGGCTGCGTTTAGTCCCGCTTTGGGGCCCTGGCTGAAGGAAGCTTGTTGCAGCCCCCAGCTCTCCCCACAAGCTCCATAGAAATCCCAAGCACAAGCTTTGGTCTTCTCTACATCGAGCCAAGTCGACCAAGGGTTCGGGGCTCTTCCCAAACGCCAGGGCTGTCGGAGGGCTAAGAAGTCCGACGCTGAGAGCATGCAGCGGACATTGCTCAAAAGAACTTGGTGTGCCAGCCTGGTTCCGAGATCGGCTTCGTGTAGCACCAGCAACAGAAACCATGCTGGCAATTATCGTCGTCGCCGTCGCTGTATTAGTACTACTCTGGGGGTGGTAGTGGTAGCCGTAGTCGTCGTCGTAGTCGTAGTCGCAGTAGTTGTTGCAATGGTCGTCGAAGTACTAGCAGCAGCAGCAGCAGGAGGAGGAGTAGTAGTAGTCGTAGTTGTAGTTGTAGTAGTGGTGGTGGCAGTAGTAGTAGCAGCAGCAGGAGGAGGAGTAGTAGTAGTAGTAGTAGTAGTCGTAGTAGTAGTAGAAGAAGAAGCAGCAGTAGCAGCAGCAGCTGTAGCCAAAGCAGTGGACAGTCATAGTCGTTGTCGTCGTGCTCACCGGCGTCGTTTGATTCCTCGCTATTCCAGAATCGCTGAGACCTCGCTTGTGGCCTTTCTTCCCAATGCGGGCAAGACTTGGTTAGCCTGGGGAAGAAGGCTATAATCATTTTTGACGGTCAGGGACTGCCTCAGAATCCCACCTGCCTGATCCTAACAAGCTCTGGTTGAGTGCGGAGTCGAGTGAGCCGCAGCTTCTGTTGCACACAGCTCCTAGCGCGGACACGTGACAAGACAACCCAAACCTCGACCACGGCAGTCAAGAGCTTTTGGGCAGTTTGGTGCTTTTGCCAGAGAGGGTTTTCGCTGCATTCAGCACTAGCCACTTCTAGTCAATTCGGCTCATCGCGTTTCATCGAAGATTCGGGCCCAGGTACTTGATCATATTGTATCGGGGACTTCATCGATGCAGCTCTACAAACCCGGACAAACCTCGATTGCTTCAGGTCCGGTATGGGCCTACACTAGCCCCAAAGACCCAACAAAAAAACTCAGCCCTGCGTCGTTGACTCACCAACCTTTGTCCCACAACTTCACGGCGATGTTGACGGACTGTGAGCCAGGCACCTTCTGTGTGAATGAGAGTGCAGGGCTTTACAGCAAGCAGGTTCAGTCTTTCGACTTGGCCTGGAGGGCCCTGAGAGGGAGTTCGGTGACCAATGACTACGTAAACGGATAATTAATAAATATCGTAACAAGACAAGTACTTGGTGCTAGCAAAGCCAGCTAGGACTTCAGAATTGAGTCTTTGCGTTTACACAGTTTCGAGCGAAGGGCAAAGCCGAGGTTAGGAGCAATTTCCTTCGGGAGCAGCATAAAAGTAGGACAGCAAAGAATTTATCAATCAGGAAACCCGGCAAGCGGCCAAGGGCCGTAATGTGGAAGAGTGAGCCCCCGCAGACTCGGCTCTTGTCTGTGGCGTTTATGGGGGAGTGGTGCGATGAACGCATGGTGTGAGTGTACAAAGGGGTGTGTGAACATGTTGGGCAATATGTAAGAGACGCCTCAACTGAAGTATACCCCAAAAGCCCAAGCTCTATGTGAACGTAAAACTATTTGCAAATGCCTCTCCCCCTGTCCATGACGAAGAGGTCTGTTGCAAGAGATGCGCACGCGTGTAAACTCAGGCACCGGCATGCCTAGATGGACACGCCGGTTCATAGGCGCATAGGTGCATATAATGAGGATACGAGCGAATGTCGAATGTCATGTGAAAGCCTTCTTCATCGGGATATGCACAGTACAGCAACGCAAGTTGTCACAAAGCTTATTAACACACGCGCGCACAAACGAACAAGGTCACACACACACACACAGAGGTGTTCTACATATACATATGATTACATATATATATATATATAGATAGAGTTATGCATAGGTAAGAACAGCTGCAAGCTTTGCATCCCTCTACATGCACACAGAAGACATTCTCAAATGCCTTTTCGCCTCGACGAAAAGTGCAGGCTATGCGCGGCGTGCCACAATCTCCTCCATAGAGACCTTGGAGTGCGAGCCATGCGAGCCCGGGTCACTCTGCTCGGCACAGTTTAGGGTTTAGGGTGGCAAAGATATGTTCGGAGCACTTGTCCCGTGAAGAAGACCGTTTGGACTATGCCCATTCTCCCTTGGCTTTATCATTCTGATTTTGTCTGGTTGCAAAGGATCTTGCCCCTAACTTCAAAGGCCAGACTCCCCGCCCACCGCCCCCCCCTTCCCGCACGCCCACGGCATGTCATGACCATCCAAGGACGTATGCGCCCATCAGGGGCATGCCCGCCTGCTTGAAGTGCCATCCTGGCAGTTTCCAAGACCAACCAGGAAGCTCGGAGGGTTTCATAATCGCAAGGGAGAATGCCGCCTTGCGATCTGTGGCCGCTGCACGGAAGGACCATATATGTTGGCAACACCTAAATTGTTCGGTCCCCTATGAGAGGCGATGAAGTTTCTACTCTTTCAGCGGCTGCATGTTGCCGTGTCATGATCGCCATTGTCGTCGTTTGATCGGCTGTTGTGCTGGGCGATCTAGTTTATGTCGAGCGACTGCATCCGCAACTACCAGTCCTTCTGCTAGTTTCGACGTTTGCTTCCGCTGCGCCGCTACGTACCTCGTATTACTACTACTGTACGATACTACTACCACTACCGCTGCCGCTGCCGCTGCCACTACCACTACCACTATACTACTACCAGTACTACTATTACTACGACTACTCCTGCTGCTGCTGCTGCTGCTGGTGCTGCTACGTCTGCTACAATAACAACAACAGCTCCTGCGACCATTACTATTGCTATCATTATGATTACTACTTACTACTACTACTACTGCTGCTGCTGCTGCTACTACTACTACTACTACGACTACTACTACTACTACTACTACGACGACGACTATTATGACGACGGCTATTTTTAAGACCACCAGTGCTAGTCTTAGCATTAGTACCAATACTATAGCTACTAATTGCTACAGCTACTGCCAGCGCTACTGCCACTACTGCTAGTACTGCCAGTACTGCTA